>PDNB01000106.1:0-105763 GCA_002573585.1 Helicocarpus griseus UAMH5409 | reverse complement strand
TTTTTAAATTATGTATATACTTCATTACCCGATGATTATAACATTTCATCTTTATTTTATTCACCATGCACAATTGCCATTGTTTATAGAGGTTGATGCTGAAATCTTTCATCTCACACTGAACTTGCTGAAACGCCGAGCCATTAGAAACCCTGCAATAGTCAATTTCAATATTTCTAAGTATAAAGATAGAAGGTATCTTGATATATTTATCTTGATTGTGACACAAAACCCTCTGCAGAACAACAATCACAAACAAGTCTTCCTTCACTTCAACTCATCAGTTAGTGTTTTTCTTTCGCGGGTCAGGTCAAAAAAGAGACACCGAGGCCCGAAACAGTAAAGGCTTCTAGGCTTGATCTGTAACTAAAAGCCCGCAACGGCGGATTGGCAGGTTTAACTATGTACAATGTAATTAGGCCTGTTGGGCCCCCAATGGGTTTTTGAGCGCGACGACAGTGCCTAGCGGGCTTAAGTGGCTTAGCTAGGTCTAGTTAAGCCCCTGGAGCCCCCTAGAGCCACCTATAAGCGCGGGCATAAAATATGTATATGTAAATGTGTTCAAACAAATGCCTTGCTCAATCAATACCGCCCGAAAAACTCTTTCCACCGGCCTCTGCATCAATTGTCATGCTATCTTCAACACCACACACGCGAAAGACCTTATGGGGGGTGACAGTCTTCGAAGAGGAGCTAAGCGCTCCGGTTTTCTTCAACGTTTCCATTTCAACCTTGATAGCATTATAAGCAGGCGCAACAGCCGCGAACGGCACAATCATAATCTTGTAACCGAGCTCTTTGATCTCGTCCGCCGTCATTGAGGGAGTCACTCCAGAGTCCACCATATTCATCAAGCACGGCATAGGCGCAAGGTCCTCAACGAGCTTCTTCGCCTGCTCTTTACTCGTCATCCCTTCGAAAAAAGCGACGTCCGCACCAGCTTCTCGCGCCACCTTCAGCCGTCCAATCGCCTCATCATAACCCAGCGACTGCAACGAATCCGTCCGCGCGATTATAACAATATCGCTGCCAATGCGCTGCCTAGCTTGCACGGCTGCCCTTATTCTCGTGACGAACGTCGCCTTATCGACCAGCTCTTTGCCCGCGAGATGTCCGCATCTCTTCGTTTGGACTTGATCTTCGATGTGCAAGCCTGCTACGCCGGACTGGGCGTATTGCTGGACTGTGCGCGCGATCATGATGGGGCCGCCATATCCTGTGTCTGCATCGGAAACAAGCGGGAGAGGGCTGTTCTGGTAGCATGGCAATGCGGCGATGGATGCGATCATCTCGGCATGGGTGCGCATCTGTGTCTGGGTGAGGAGGCCAAGGTCTGCGTGACCGATGACGGACGCTGTACTACCTGCCCCAGTCTGGGTGGATGACTCGTTAGCACGGGTGATGAGAAAGGGTATTAACATGTAATAAACTCGCGTAGGACATTGTAAGTGCTTTTTTGCTGTTCTGGGCGAAAGCTTTAGTCACACTTAAGAAGGCCGCATAACCATACCATGTAGAGGCCATCGAATCCGACCTCGAGAGCGATGCGGGCGGAGAATCCATCGTACACTCCCGGGAGCATGAGGAATGCATTTGGGTCTTCAAGCGCACGTCGAAGCTTTGTCGCCGCGGACGGTCTCTGGGATAGGGGATATTCTACACTCATCTTGTAATATGTTTCGCTAAATCTGTGAAAATTGAGACTCCCAAAGTAAGTCTAAGTTAACCAGATACCCCGCGATATGAGGGTTATCTGGATCAAATCTTTCTCCTATATCGGAGTGCTTAGGCAATCCGGCTGCAGAGTTCTATCCTGAACAAAGCTGCCATCATTGAATTATCAGACGGACATTTCCCCGCTTTTCAGTCGCCTCTTGTCGACTTGCAAATAGCGCTTTCCCGGGGCTGTAACCAAGGCGGAAGCATGCATTCCGCTGCCGACATCGGTTGGAGTCTTGGAGAGGGGAGAGGGGGATCCTGCATGCGGCATGCCTCGGAACAAGGTTTGGAGGTGGAATTAGGCTCGTGGGCCGTGCTGACGCCAAGGCCCTAGTATAAAGTTACCAAAGCCTTAAGAAACGCTAGGCCGGGTGAGGCTACCTAAGCGAAGAATCAGGATCTATATAATCGCGCCTAATTAATATCGTGCCATGACAATCTTTGATATTTAACATTAGGCCATACACGCCTGAAATAGAAAGGATCTTCACATTGGAATTATACAGCCAGCTTTGTATGGTAAATCCCACTGAGCATGAGTGAGAATTTGACTCACAAAGACATCTGTCTATCTTCCAAGGTTCATAATGAGTAGACTGTGTATAAAGACAGAGATAAGAGACTATAGAGCTATCTCTCTATCTACTCATCTGTCTAATTTCATCTCTTCTATTCTTAGAATAAGTGCGTTCAACTGTGTATTGCACGTGGTTTGGGCAAGTGTGTCTATTGATTCAGGCAGACAGGCAGATGAGTAGACAGTTGAGGCAGATGTGCATATAAGACTCAAATTTTCTAATGTGCACCTTAGAAGGGTTTACCATACAGAACTAGCTGTATATCTCAGATATGAAGATTCTTCCTATCTGAGAATTGTATGACATGACGTTAAGTATCAAAGATCATCATGGCATGATATTAATTAGGTGATATAATCGCAAGGAGCACACCCGCGGACCCCAAGTTTCCTGTCCCACTTAGTTCTTGAATTTGACGAAATATATTTATTATTTTGTTGTACTACTTAACAGAAAAACAATTTATTTTTCGAAGCTGTGCCTTATTCCTTTGTGGAAACCTTTTCCATTCTATGTCATTGCAACCTCCGACTCTGTAAGAGGACATCATCCAACTCGTCCTGCAAACTCTGATTAATCAAGAACTGGAAATTAAGTCTACTGCTTCATACATCCCACGCCGTTTTATAACTTTCTTTGATTCCCGGCTAGACTTTCTTCATGCTTCTCCTTCTCCAGCTGGTTGAACTTACGAACAACCTGCAAGGTTGCATAGTAGCTAAAAGGCAGAGCAGCGAACCAAAGACCGAAATTGATACTGGCCGTCGCGATAAGCGCAGTTGGGATAGCCTGTATTCCGAACCCCACCGCAACAGCTGCTGTTTCAATCCCCCGAAGTAATGAGCTATACCGAATCTGATCGCCAGGTGAGTCTGAGAGGTTGCTAATGCACCAGTATATGTAGTTTTCCACCATACCAAGGCTAATTCGCTCAAACAGATAGAGGCCAAATCCACGCCCGAAGGCTCGCTGATCCGCCCAGTCCAAAGTCGGATTCGTGTGGCGGTATTCATTCTGGATCATCACTGCCCATATCCAAGTTGCGCTATTTAGCAGGGCGATGAGTACATATGTTGTGATCGCTCGCGTTTGCCGGCTTTTTACCCAAGGTATATCAACGAGGAAGCCAACTAACCAGGTGGCCAAGTTGCCGACGACAGCATACATGAAGCTGCCCAACGCTCGTGAACGGACAGTAAAATACGTTGCTAGGTACGTGCCCGGGTATGCCTGTATCCAACCGTAATACCAAAACAGGGGGATGAGAAGCACGATTGACCTGCTTTTCAGCAACCGCCACATCTCCCTAGCTTCGTCTCTCCATTGAATTCCCCTGGGTGCTTCGATGCGCGTGCCATCATCACGCTGTACTTTCTCAGGATTGGAGAGCAGAAGGCCAAAGAAACAACCAAGACACTGTATGGCGATAAAGGCCAGATACGTTTGGTATCCAACTTGTCCGCGCTGATTGACATTACGGTTGATCCCAAGTGAAATGGCACCTCCAATCAGATTCCCGGTGTTTCGAAACGTAAACCATGTAGCTATATAGCGGCCCCTCTTGTGTGACTCCGGATAACCAGTGGAGATTGCGCCCTCCACACTCCAGAAGAAACCTGCACTGATGCCACAGACCACAGCGCCAAAGTAGACGAACCATGTCGAACCGAACCGGTTATTAACATACAGCCCAGCGCCATAGAGTGGATATCCCAAAGTGCTAACCGCTAGTGTATATCGAAACCCAGTTGCGTTTGTCAACCAAGGGCCCGCAAAGCACGTCACCGTCATGAATGCATATAGCAGAGCATTGGCAGCGTTGACCAGGTCAGGACTCTGTGAACCGCCTACGCCGAGTCCGTTCATGGCGGTCCATATTCCAGGTGCTGTAAATGCGCATATGCCAACGACGAGGATTTGGAAAAGTGTTGATCTGAAGAAGACAACTTTGCCGTAGGATGCTGGGGTATTACTTGTCGTTGGTGAAGAGGATAAACCTGTTCCGGATTCTTCGTTCTCAATCGAAACGTCATCTGTCCCGATGCCTGAAAGCCGCGTCGTCATGTTCGAAAAGAGATAAAATAGGCCAAGTTAAAATAGAGATGCAGAAGGTGCACCTGTAGATGTCAAGTAGGGATTCAAAGTTATCATGATATAGTAATTGAAAGGAAATCAAGGATCAAAGGAAAACCCCTCCTCTTACGAGGCAAGCTCCGTGGCTTTTTGAAGAACATGAAGAACGTATTTGTTGTTTCCGAACGCTCTTTTCGTTCTAGAAACCATGCAAAGTGCATCGAGCACGCAAGATGGTGTAGGTCTGGCATGATAGAGTAACTCTTTTAGCTTCAGCTAGCGTTATCACCACCGAATGGGAGCGGAATAGGGGCGTCACGTAATCCGGATCACCTACGAGCTTTGAATGCTTTATGTTTATCCTTCTTCCTCTGCACGTTAGATTGAAGATCTCTGATATTACTGGTTGAAATACGTCCATTATCTGAACGGGCGAGTTGATTTTCTGGAAGCAACTTGACGGTCGGGAGACCGTTTCCCGCTAGCTTGAACCTTGAACCTCTGTCGCAATAACATCCCAGTTGACACAATCAGCCAAGATGTCAGGCTGTCGTGACTGCTGTACGACTTGGTAATTTCTCTCAAAAGCTATCCGCCATCAGAGCACCTCGTTTCAGTCTCCAGCCGAATCCCGGCAGCTTACTCTGTATATAGTGATGACTCGATCCGCGAATCTAACCCTAAATAACAACTTATATATATTTATAAGCCAAGTTTGGAGAAAGGTTGATTGACATGCCCCATCTATTCAAAATGGCAACATTCATTGAACCATCTGAACTTCGATCCCATACAATCAACTCCGCCAGCCCATCATCTACATTGGTTGTATTCGAGCCGTTCAGTCTTCCTTCAGGCAATCAACGCCTTCTTGGGAAACCTCATCTAGACAACACCCCCATCCCTCTAGCACTCCGCCCATCGCCACATGACAATGTCAAGATAGACCTCAGCACCGTCACCAGAACCATAAAATCCCTGCAATCCCAAGATGGCGGCATTCTTACCAAAAAGCTAGCGCAACACGGCACGCTTCTCTTCCGCGGCCTACCAATCCGCAACGCCGAAGATTTTAGCAAATTTGCCCACTCGTTCGGCTACAAGCCTCACGAAATTATTGGAATCGTGGTTGATAGACCATTTCTGGCACCGAATGTGGCGCCGGCAAACGAGGCGCCCAAGGAGGTGTTGATATACAACCACAACGAGTCGCCGCAGGTGCCGCACGCGCCGGAATATATCTTCTTTTATTGTCACCGCGCCCCTAAAAAGAGGGGTGAGAGTCCCATCGCGTCGTCGGTTGAGCTGTTTCACCGTGCGCAGCAGGAGATTCCGGAGTTTATTGCGGAGCTTGCCGAGAAGGGGATTCTTAGTCGGGTGACGTATAAGTTCCAGAAGCAGTATGAGGGCGGGTCGACGCTCAAGCAGGCCTTTGGCAAGGAGATCAAGGAAGATGACGACGAAGCGACTAGGCGGGCCAAGATTGAGGCTCAGATTGCACGGTATGGTCGGGGTAAGCATACAACATGGGAATGGACTGACGATGGCATCGTCCTAACCCATCGATTGCCGTCAATTCGCACGCAGCCTGGTACAAACTTCCCCGCCCTCTTCACGGGCTTGGCAGCATATTATAAAAATGCTCAAGTCAACTCCGGAGCTAGGAAAAACGTGACGCAGCAGCTTTTTGGGGACGGGACTGCCATCCCGGAGAAATATCTTGCGCATCTTGCTATAATTACGGATGAGATACGCGTGCTGCACAAATGGCAGGAGGGCGATGTGCTTGTATATGACAATACAATTGCGCAGCATGGACGGGAGCCCTGGGAAGGCGAACAGGAGGATCGCGTGGTGCTTGCTAGCCTTTTTGATGGCGAAAATGTTCCTGGAGCATATGGCTCCGCTGACTGGGCGCAGGTTGTTCAAGCTCTCGATGGGTAGTTGTTAATCAGTCGATCAGTAGAGTATTGGGTAGAAATACCCTCTCATTTCAGGGTTTAGTTTGGGCAAAATTTGTCTCATTGCAAAATTAATTTCTTGCTGGCTTATGTGTAGTTAATGACTCCAATAACCATTTTGCTCCAATTTGGATATAATTGTAGGAATGAATAATATAGCTACGTGGGCCACCCACGCGCTCCAGGCAAGTCCTTGACGGGCTGCTCAAAACCTTCAAACTAAAAGAGAGAAATTAATGATGGGTGGTTAATAAGTTTTCAATAGATACATGATATATGTGTGCTTTTAAATTGTCTAAATAATGCAACTTGGCAATACAATCAACGAGTCAGGAAAGGAATTACAAAGCCGATAGCGAGATGCGACATAAAACCTCAACCTTGAAACAACAACCCTGTGCTCCATGACACCTGGTAATAATAACTGCTATCATATATCTTCCGGGGATAATAATGGCCGTGTCCTTATATCATGTCGTAAAGTGGAAGGAAATATAGAATCTGAAAGACAAAGAAAAAATGCATCAAGGTAAAAGTGATCTGGGGGGCCAAATAGTATATAAAAAAAAGTGACAAGGTAGAAACCGGGGGTACAGTGGGAGGCTGACCGAAGAAGTGACCGTTCGAGCTGGGCCATGAAGGCAAGGGTTTTTTTCGGAAACGAAGTAAGTGTGATTGTTAGGCAAGATCCGCCGTACTAGCTGGGTCCCGTGTCATATACCGTATCCGTGGCATGATATGTTGCGTCACGAAATAAAGAAAGGAGAAAGCCCCACAGATGGCACCGAAACCGAGGAAAAAGAAGTAGATAAAGTCATCCGATAACCCAGCTGTACGGACCGAGAAATAGGCGGTTTGAATCCAGTTGATTAACCCTGTGGAATATGTCACTATCGCGCCAGCTTGAGTAAGATTAGCTAAGATCCTTTTGATGAGGAAATTGCTGTTTACCTAGGGAGATGAAAATCGCCGCAGCCAGTCTGGGATAAAAAGCCGCAAGGAAGACGATCACCATTGCCAAGATCCACCATGAAATTGCAGTGATAGCACCACCAAGGCTTGCAATTCTACTAAAAGTAGTAGATATGCTGTCCACGGAGGTTTGAAGATTAGCTACGGTAGCGGTGACATCCTTTAGGAGGGCCTGTGAAATCCTTAGGTCGGTTTGGAACAGTTTTTGGTCCGCCATCTGCTGCATTTGGACTTGCTGCAGTGCCACTGCCGTAGTTTCAAACTGCTGGAACGCTTGGTCGAACAACTGCAGGCGCTACTATTCTTAGCTCTTGCCCAGGCTAACATCACATACTCACGTACCAAATCCCAGGAACCATAACCGGCCTCCACCGAGCTGACAAACTCTTTCACGGCTTGCTATAAGAAATTAGAAAAATTCAAAAAGAAGAGAGGTCAGTGGAGAAATACCATCGAGTAGAAAATATTCCCAACTTCTTCAACAATCGGTCTCAAGTCCCGACTCCGCAGGAGCTCAACGGACCGTCTCACCGAAGACACAAGTTCCATATTCTCCTCATGGTTCTTTCTTTCAATCGCAGCCATCTCGGAGGCTCTTCTACTAGCTGTTAAATGGATCTCATCGAGAACCTGTTTCAAGTTGTGCATAGTAATCGTGGTGGAGTGGAGATCCTAACAACAAGTGAGAACTGTATCGCTCACATAGAAATTATGTGCCAAACCTTTTTCACATCCACCGCATCAGAACGAGCCCCGGACACGAGCCCACCCACACCCTCCATATCACTAAAAACCTTGTTCGCCATGTCGTAATACCGTAACTTGAAATCTTCCATGTCTTGAAAGAAACTATCCCGCATATCGTTGATAGCTTCTAAAAATTCTTGTTGGCGGAAAGCCTCCATAGCTGCTGTAGTAAGTGACTGGTTGAAATATTCGGTCAGTATAGAAGTGATGTTTGCCAAATCCTTGTATCGTTTGAGCTGGTCCTCCCGTTCAATCTCAACCCGGGCTCCCTGGCACATAACAGCTGCATTTTGCCTGCTGTTACTATAGCTTGTCCACCACTGTGGCCGCGACTCCAGGGCCTTAAGACAAGGTTCCAGCTGCGATAACTGGATTAGATCCGCCTCAGTCACATGTGGGTATTTGCGAGGAGAAATAAAAATCGGAGAGCATTGCGCAGGGATCCCGGCCCCGGCTCCTATAAGTTCGCAGACAGCGAGTCTGGCAGCAAACAATGACTTCACATTGTCGAGAGATTCGGAAAGACTGCCCTTTTGGTCCTCGTCATTCCCGCCAAGTGATTGACAAGATAGGATAAGATTAGTCGCAGCCATCCGGTTACAGGAAGGCGAGGATCTCATCGAGTCAAGTAGTCCAATGGCAGTCGACAGAACTTCACTATGCTGGATACTTTGCGCATGAAGTAAAGAAGACAGGTCGGTGTCGTCATTCAACGTATCAGGAGAAGTCAACTTTGGATCTGACTCAGCGGGTAAGTCAATGTAGTCAAAGTGGAGGTAGCTCAGCCATCCATCTTACCTTTCCTAAAAGGTAAGAACCTTAGAGAATGAGCGCATGTAAGAATAGAAACACTGCCCAAGTACAAAGAAGCGGCTGTGAGTATATGAAACCTCATGTTGGCCTTTGGGGTATATAGAGTAGATAAGAAAAATAAAAAGCTAGATTCTGTTCAAGGGAATCGAATTTGATATCCGCAAGCAAAAGAAGAAGTGACAATTAATGAATTCCCATGAGAAAGTTCAATGGGGAATATATATCAAGTTCTTGTGAAGTCAATATCACGATAGCAGGGCAACGATCTCGAAGGGAAGGACAATCCAGGTCCGGAGGGTCAAAAGCATTGGTTAGCAAACATTAAAAGAGAAAGAGATTGGCCGTTAAAAGTTTCGGAAAAATGTCGTTGGACATTTACCAGAGCAATTGGCTGGAGCAATCCATGGATTTGTTGAAAAGAGGCCGTTGAAGATGAGAAGGTGAAAAAAGGTCGCGATATCGACGTCCGATTAAAGTTGCTTACGTAATAGTGTTGTCCCAAAACAGGTCACGTGATATTGGTTTTCTGATCACGTGGAAATTTATTTCTCGTCCATCGAATCCAGGTCGCATCAAACCAGCGGCAGTGAGCAGGCATCAATCAACCACAACCGACAAGATGAACTGGGCAGCGTCACGGAGCTGTTTTAAACAGCTCCTCCGGGATCCGCTGCGGACCAATTCCCTCCCCGCCTTCCTCCTCCCGGCCTTTTCCCTACCCAATCGCCATTCCTTTTCAACCTCAACACCAGCACAATCGCGAGTCGGCTCCTCGCCGCTCTCCATCCCAAGTGAAGTTTCGTTGAAGTTCATCGACTTGCCAGTGGCCAAGAATGTCACTGTGCGACAAGGGAAGGACATTCCTACGACTGCGGTGGAGGTTACTGGGCCGTTGGGTATGCATTCTATTCTGCGCGAATAGGGACAAATCAAGGATTGCTGACGGGTAATTGCTCTAGGGACATTGTCATTGACGCTGCCATCGTTTTCCAAATTGAACTTTGACCCGGAGTCTCGAAAGGCTACTGTTGAAGTTTCTGATGCGCAAGTTGCACACCAGCGTGCTATGTGGGGTATGCGCAGCTCAAAATCATTCACCGTCTCTCTCGTACTGTCTAGTAGCACTTCTGACTTTCCTTCCTACTTTCAGGAACAATACGGGCACACCTCAAAAACTACGTCATAGGAGTATCGGAAGGCCACACTTTTATCCTCAAGCTTGTCGGTGTCGGTTTCAGGGCTATGATCGAGCCCAAGGCCATTACAATTCCTGAGCCAGCATATCCCGGCCAGCAGTTCGTTTCGCTAAAGGTTGGCTATGCGCATCCAATTGAGTTGGGTGTGCCATACGGTGTCAAGGCAAGCACACCGCAACCGACTACTATTCTACTGGAGGGAATTGATAAAGAGGTTGTGTCACAGTTTGCTGCGGAGATTCGGGCATGGCGCAAACCAGAGCCTTACAAGGGGAAGGGTATTTTTGTGAACGGCGAAACTATCAGGCTGAAGGCGAAGAAGATCAAATGATCCGTTCTATTTGTCATTGGCTGTTTCAGTTGTTGTGTATTTCTCTTTTGTATATCTATGGCCTTTACATTTTCATTTTTCGTGTATCTGTAGAATAGCTGTGTAATCTTTTCTTAGCCCGGTTGTCTGACATCCATGTCGAAATGGAAACGGAATGTTTTCAGGGTATCCCTCACTTCAACTTCAGCACTTTCTGCACAGCGTCAATTACTTGGCTGTGGATGGCGTTCGGCGAGGCAACGACACCGCTGTTTTCGGCCAGTGTTCTTCCCTTTCCAAAATTAAGTCTCTTGCCGTGGATATCAGACACCATTCCTCCAGCTTCCCGGACCAGCAAGTCGCCAGCAGCATGGTCCCAAATCTTCTCTTGGTAATCCTTCTTTACTGGTAGTCTCAGGTAGATATCACCAGCCCCTCGGGCAATAGAGCAGTATTTAGCCTGAGAATCGAGTCGCACACTAGGGTTAGTGATACCCAGTGTCTTGGCTACGGCAGCATTATCGTCCTGCGCCGAATGGGCCGCTTCAACTCCTTCGCAAAATGTAGCTTGAGAGATATTCGGTACTGGCCTCATGGAAATAGGCTTGCTTTCTTGCAGCTTTCCATCAGACAAGGGGCGGCTCGAGGCTCCCTTTCCGAGCACGGCAGAGAAAAGCATGCCACTTCCGTTCACATCCCCCTGCGCACTCGCAAGGTCAACAGGAATCGGTGCGGAGTCCGAGATGGGCAGATTGGGACAGCCAATGGCGCCGACCTTGACATCGCCATCCACGATCAGGCCGAGACAGACGGCATATTGGCCGCCACGGAGGAACCCCTTTGTGCCATCGATGGGATCCAAGGCCCATATTCTCCCCTTAGGTCCTCCGGCACTTTTGCCCTGGTCGAGTATGTCCAGCATGACCTCCTCGCTCGCCAACGGCCCTCCCAGCAGCTTGTCGCTTTCGTCGTCAGTAAGCTTGATGTCCTTGACCAGGCCCCAGATTTCATTGCTCAATGGCTTGTCTTCTCTAAGCGCATTGGCTTCTTCTTCAGCCACAATTTCGTCATCAGGGAAATTCTTGCGAATAGCTTGGATAATGAGGGCTTGGGCTCCAAAGTCGCCCTTGGTAACGGGGGACTTGTCGTCTTTGGATACGGTGCCTTTTGCCTTTTCGTTGAAGACTTTTTCTGTCAGCAGAGTTGCTCGCTGGACGGCAAGCTCTGCTATGTATAGCTCCTGTTGGTAAGACATGTTGTTGGGAGTATAGAGGGGCTGGGATGCGAAGATATGGCCGGAGAATAGGGGGAGACGGGTACGGAGTCGAGCTGCGATGCCAGACGCCAGAATGAGCAGGATGATTGAGAAGGTGAAATAGATGCAAGTATATTGGGATAATAAATATGTATGTGTAAAAGAAGGAGATTAGGCCTTCATAGACAGGATATAATGATCTATATCCCTATCGTTGAATGTAATGTAGAGAATGATGCCCTGTTCCTCTTCCCCCTCCTGCAAGCTCAAGCTGCGAGTCACGTGGTCTCACTCTCCCCGGCGTTTCTGAAACTCCCCGCACTAGGCCCAAAGGAGCTAGCGTCTAGTTGCCAAGCCCAAGTCACGGGATGCTCACGTCATCGGCTGTTCTGCGCCGACAAACCTCACTTTTTCCCGATCAGGAAACCCTGAAGCTGGCATATCTCGGACATCGCGGGATTACACCCTTCTCACACTATACGGCTTCTCTTCCCTGGGGCTATTGATTAGCATCCATTTCTCCGCTGTGCCCTAGTTATACGCTCCATCAAACAACCCATTCAACTGTGAAACGCGGGGTTACACCCGGGTATCGCATTTGTCTCGCCCTTTCTGCCCCTCCGATAAAACCAGCGCGCTCATCCTGTTTCTCGCGCAACCCTCAGTGAAACCTTTTCCGGATATCTTAAGCATCTGCTTTCTCCTAGGTCATCGGACCAGATCAAATCTACCTCCGTCGTCCCTCCTCCGCCCCTCCATCTATCTCCGGCGCAGGCGCCCTACTCGTTTATATCGCTGCAAGTACATATTTCTGAGCATTATTTCACTAGTATCTGTGAGCTTTACCCATACTGATGCATTTGATTCGTTTATTTTTTATTTTTTTATTTTTTTTTTGATTAAAGTTCCTAACCTGTATCAATTCAGAATTCCGTCCCTCCGCAATTCAACAGCACATCATGTTCTCTGGATCTGTAGGTGATATGGTCTTTTTTCTTGGGTGCCTTTGTTTAAGCAGTGGCGATGCCAGCTTTGTTGAATTATATCAGTCCTTTCACTTCTATCTCCCTCTTGCGAAAATTGTGCCGCGTTGGTTTGCACACGACGCGCCACCTCCAAATCATCTTTCGTGGCTGTTTAATGTCGTTTTCCACGATCAGTACATCCGGGTATCCCCATATATACCCAACATTGACACTGAAACTTACTATTTCGCTACACATCTCACGTCTTTTGGACAACACGATCTAGCTTTTGTTTCTGTTTTCCACCTTCAGCGGCTAATGATATGGCCCTTTTCTGGCAGCAGAAGAAACCATATTCGGCAATCACCGTTCACATAGACAGGCTCACAAGTGAACAATATGAAGTTGATGACTCAAGTGGGATCGTCGATCTGATCGAAGTGATCCGCCTACAGTCCAGCGGTCCAAGCGAGGCTAGTCGCGCCCTGCGCAAGAAACTGTACGTTGGATCCCAGCCGATAAGTTCTCATAGCTTACTGACTATGCATAGAAAATATGGTTCCATTCATCGCCAGCTACGAGCCCTTACTATCCTAGATTTTCTCATGCAAAATGCTGGCGACCGATTCCTCCGTAGCTTCGCGGATGAGCCGCTCCTTGAGCGTCTGCGGGTTGCTGCTACAGACCCTGTCTCAGACAGAGAAGTCAAAGAAAAATGCAGACAGCTATTCTTGCAATGGCATGCCTCGTTCAAAGGAACTGCTGGTATGGACCGAATCGCAAATCTTTATAGACAACTTCCCAAGCGGAAAAAGCCCATGAAACAACAACAGTCGAAAGTACTCAAAGAAAGCGAAACACAGCCTGAATCCCCAATAGGCCATTCCGTGTCTGTGTCATCGGGCAACGGCCCGTCCACTTTATTATCTACAGGTAAACCTTCAAAGTCCAGCCGATATAAGAAACCAAAAGACAAGACCAGTCGAAGGCCTTTCAACCTTGAGAAAGAACGACCAGAAATTCTACAAACCATTGCATCCTCATCCATGGCCGCCACCAATCTTATGAACGCACTGAAGCTTGTCAACCGCGAGCATCAACGCGTCAGTGATAGCCCCGACGTGATGAGCAGATTTGAAAGATGCAAAGACCTACGGCGACAGATCCTAAGATATATCCAATATGTCGAGAGCGATGATTTTCTAGGCAGCCTCATCCATGCCAACGATGAGCTGGTCACTGCCCTCATGGCTTTTGAAGTACTCGACAAGAGCGTCGACGATGATAGCGATAGCGATAGCAACATAGGACTGGGAGAAGCTGGCAGCAGCCCGGATAATGGCGCGAGCGAGGATCTTGCTGGACTCACTATTAGCCCGCCCCCAAAACCCCCCAGGCCTGCAAGACCGGGTAGTATATCTATTCCTCCAGCGTCAGCGGCGTACGGCAAGCAGAGACAGTTGGAGAGCGAGAGTGAGGAATCAGAAGCAGAAGAGGACGATGATGAGGATAATCCGTTTGGGGATAGGAATGCCGTGCGTACTCCTCATATTGAGAAGTCTGGGCTTACATGGTGAGTATTTTTGGTGAATATAATTACGGAATTATCGACGCGGACTTTGCTAATTATTCTCACAGGCGGGAGGTCTGATGGCCATCTTTGATTCATGGGCCCGGTCCAGCAACTATCTCTTGTCCCCGCTGCCATACCCTTTCTTCTTTCATGGATTCGAGGAATTTAATGCTTTAGGCAGACACATATTCACGATCTCTGCAATCCTGGCTACTCTTCTTAGCGTTCGGTTTTCTTGAATAGCAGCCCCTTCTGTTGGATGTCAACCAGTCTCTGAAGGATCGTCCAAATGAGACATTCGTTGAATTCGGGACATAATCCTCTGAACTGGAGATATCGCGATCGTGCCTCGAGTATGTTCAAAACGAAGTCAATGACAACTGAATCTGTACGCATGTTTGTTTCCTTCCGTCCTCGCCCTAAGGTTCCTGTTCAGTTGACCCCTTTTTTACCTTTACCTTTTTAGTTATTCATAATGCGAAGTCAGTAGAGCTCTGATTCACTGTTCTGTAAAGCGGATTTGTTGCATTTCGGGGTGTTTCTTCTCGGCAGGTTCCGGATGTCGTCTTACATAGGTATCAGTTTCTCTGTCTTTTACAATGCCATTTGCATTCAAAGATTGGCATTTATTAGTTCATTGGTGATATACGGAATTCAATCACATTTAAGTTTGGTTTGTAGAAATCGGTAAAGCAGTCGCACGTCCTATGGAGTTGTTTTCTCGGGTATCACCAGACAAACTCAAGTTGAGACACTGCAAATCGCAGAGGCCCGAACCAATTCTTGAACAAAACTAGGACAAAATGCATATATAGATTCCCAAACCCGGAAACAAACCCATTACAGATAAGAAAATATCTACTAAAATCCCAGCCCGCCCACTTCCCCCAAAAACACATTCCCCTTCCCCTTCCCCTCTCTCTGCTCAATCAATGCCTGCACATCCACCCGTCCACTCGTCAAATACCTCTCACTAACTCCCAAATTCACCCTCTTCGTCAACAAATCCTTCAACTGCGCCCTCATCCCCGCAACCTCCGCTTTACTCAGGCTGCCCACCGCCTTCTCCCTCGCCTCCCTTCCGCCCCCCCGTCCCCTCCCGCGCCCCTTTCCCTTTCCCTGCTCCGCAAACTCCTCACTATCATAATCCACCCCCAAATCCTCCGCCGCAGCGCGCAGCCAGTCATCCTCACTCGTCAATTTCTCCTTAGCAATGCTATGCTCCGTCAACTTCTTCGCAAGCGAGACGCGCGGCCGCACGCGCGCAATAACCTGCCTATCAACATCCACAGAGTGCAGCTGCGGCCTCTTCGACGAGCTATTGGGATTGTTCACGTGCACCTTGGCCGCCAGGCGAGCGACACCCACAATCTCCTCTGGGGCGCAGATGAGAATCGACTTGCCTGATGCGGAGGCGCGAGCTGTCCGGCCGGAGCGGTGGACGTAGGTATCTGCGGCGCGGGGGACGTGGTAGTGGATGATCAGGTCGATGCCTTTGATGTCGAGGCCGCGGGCGGCGACATCGGTGGCGACGAGGATTGACGATGGGTCGGCGGTGGGGGAGGAGAAGCGCTCGACGGAGCGGAGGCGGGCTTTTTGGGCCATGGACGAATGCAGGGCGAGGGCCGGGAGGGAGAGGGTTTGGAGAAAGGTGGTTAAGCGGCGGACGGCGGAGATGGAGTTTGTAAAGACTAGAGTGCGGTGGGAGGGGTGGTGCAGGAGGAAGGTGTAGAGGTATAGATCCTATAGGTGGTTAGTTAGCTAGATTTGTACTATAGGGGAATATGAAAGCGGGTTATGGGCGGTTTACCTTTTCCATAGCTGGACATTCGACGAGGCCTTCCTTGAGGTTCTCTGCCATCTGAGAGACGGGATTTACGTCGATGAACTTGGGCTTCTCTTCCCTAAAGTTGAGCTTCTTGAGAAGATACTCCATCGACTGCTTGTTGTCGAGTAGGTCCCCGTCAAAGTAACGACTCTTTCCAGCCAACTTCTGTTGCAGTCCCTTGTGAAAGGTAGCTGAGAAAACGAGTGTTTGCCTTTGGGATTGGGGGCTATTATCATCCTCTTTCTCCGAATCAGAGTCAGGCTCTTCGGCCTCATCATCGATCTCCTTCCGGTCAAGCGCATTTATTATCTCCTCCACCTCCTTGAAATGTCCTTCACTTAGTAGCCGGTCAGCCTCATCGATGACGAGGAACTTGATATTTTGGAACTTCTTTATCAAGCCTTGTCCGGTGCTAATGACATCCCACAATCTTCCTGGCGTTCCAATAACAATATCCGCATTCGCCAGGAGACGTTGTTGTTTGTATACTGAAAGACCACCAGTCAACAAAGCGACCCGCACGTTGATATTCGGCGCGTTATTGCTGAGTGCTGTGATGTGTTTCGAGAGTTGATGAGCCAGTTCTCTCGTAGGGGATAGAATGAGCGCAATGGGGTCTTTGCCCGAAGATTCAGAATCATTCTGCTGAGCTGGTTGTCCCCGACGCTTCTCTAGATAGTACTCCAGTATAGGAATACCAAATGCCAGTGTCTTTCCAGAACCTGTAGATGCTTTTCCAACAACATCGTGGCCGGCATTGACAACGGGTATACAGGCGGACTGGATCGGGGTTGGCCTCGCAAATTTCAACTTAGCAAGACTCGTCTGTAGCTCAGGGGAGAGATCTAGAGGGTCCCATGCTGAGATGTCCACTCCATCGTCCTCCTCCTCGTTAAGCGCATCGAATGATATACCTGCTTGCACGTCGTCTTTGGGGGCGGCGTTCTTGTTATTCATGGGTTTGGTATCCTTCTGCTTTTCCCCTTTTTTATCTTGTCTTTCTTTCCTTTCCTTACTTCCCTTTTTCTCATTGTTGTCCTTTTTGTCCTTGCTATCTTTCTTTTCACCTTTATCTCCTTGTTTCCCCTTTCCCTCGCTGCTGTCTACCTCTTTGTCTCCTCCCTCTGCGTCGGAGAATCCACTCCACTCTTCGGCATCGCCCTCCGTGTTTGGCTGTTCATCTTTTGCAGTGGTCTTCTTCGTCTTGATTTTAGCTGCCTATATACAGAGGAAATAGAACGATACATTAGCTCAATGTTCTCACAGCGTAGAGTTACAGAAGCAACATTCCTCCGCTCACCTTGAACTTGACCTCTCCGTTTCCCGCTGGCCGCACGACATCCACACCCTCGATTTCCTCCAAACCATAGAACCCCTCTGCATCATCTAATCTGTCCGGTAAGGCGACCTGGCTCCAATCAAGCTGATCAATACCAATGATCTCCGCATCGTCCCCGGGGACCTGCACCCTCTGGCGCTTTTTGGACTTGGCCGATGGATCTCGCGAGTCGCGGTCTCGTTTTTTAACCATCGCAAGCAATATTTGTATGAACCTTTGCTGTAGTTGAACAAATCTCCGCAAACCAGCTTTATACTATTCCGCTAGCTGGTTGTCCGTGGGTGTTTTGTGGTTGTAAATAATAATTAGCTGGAGTTGTTCCTGATAAAAGCCCAAGCTCCGAAAAAAAAATTAGCTCCGAATCGCATTTGATTGACACTTCCCCCACCAAACATCAGCCAAATTACATCGAATTACGTGCGACATCAACAATTACTCCCAGCACGATTACGATGATATAGTTTGAAACAACAGAATATACCCAGTCACGTTTCCCCTCCCGCTACAACATTATAATGGGCAAATCCTCCAAAGACAAGCGCGACGCCTACTACCGGCTCGCCAAGGAGCAGAACTGGCGCGCCCGCTCCGCCTTCAAACTGATCCAGATCGACGAGCAATTCGACCTCTTCGCACACTCTGATCCAGATAGTGTTACGAGGGTGGTCGACCTATGTGCTGCCCCGGGAAGTTGGAGTCAGGTGCTGAGCCGGGTGTTGATTAAGGGGGAGAGCTTTGGGAGGCGGGCATGGGAGGAGAAGCGAAGGAAAGAGGTGAAGGCAGGGGAGGAGAAGGGAAATGATAATAGTCAAATGAATGATGATACAAGGAAAGGGGAAGAAGATACAGAGCAAAAAGTGCTTAAGCCGCGAAAGAACGTGAAGATTGTCGCAATCGACCTCCAGCCCATGACACCCCTCGAGGGCATCACCACCTTAAAAGCGGACATCACACACCCCTCCACCATCCCCTTACTCCTCAAAGCGCTCGATCCGGACGATTATACCGACGACACAACGACTACAACCAATAGCCAAGCCGATACCACCGCGCCGCCACACCACCCGCATCCTGTCGACCTCGTCCTCTCCGATGGCGCACCAGATGTTACCGGCCTACACGACCTAGACATCTACATTCAATCACAACTTCTCTACGCCGCCCTAAACCTCGCAATTGGCGTTCTACGACCCGGCGGGAAATTTGTCGCCAAGATCTTCCGCGGCCGCGACGTAGACCTACTCTACGCCCAGTTGAAAACCGTCTTCGAAAAAGTGTCCGTCGCGAAGCCGCGCAGCAGCCGCGCAAGCAGTTTGGAGGCCTTTGTGGTGTGTGAAGGGTTTATTCCGCCAGTCACGGACGATGCTGCGCAGGGTGTGGAAGGAGAGCACGGGATGGGGTTACTAGAGAATCCGATGTTTGGAGGTGCCTCATCCACGACTACGACCAAAAGCAGCCCGCTGAGCAATTCCCGATGGATTCCCCCGTTTATTGCTTGTGGTGATTTGTCGGCGTGGGACGCCGATGCGTCGTATGAGCTTCCGCCGGGGTATGTGAGTTTGGATCCTGTGCAGCCGCCGACAGCGCCGCCTTATAAGCGGGCATTGGAGATCAGGAGGGAGAAAGGGGGTGCTTATGGGAAGACGAAGGGGGTGGTTTCGTGATCGAGTTGGAGAAGGAGGGTGGGTTGCATTTTTGTTTTTTTGGGATATAATAGGTCGGATAGCAGCATTGGACTTCGCGGGCCCCTCCCAATAGTGCCCCTCCAGTGATGAAGGTGGTGGAGAAACAATGATTGATAATATTTGGACTTTTCCGAATTTCTCATGTCATGGTCATTGCATGTTGGTTTGGAGTTCTGGTGCTCAAAACTCGGTAATTATGCGATAGATATTATAGAATTATATCAGGGTTATATATAGACGCTTTGATGGAACGCTTGAAAATGAAACTTATGAGCCAAAAATCAACCTCTATTTTTAAACCAATCATGTATCATGATCGACATTACTAACGTGCAAGGTATGGAATAGCTGAAGATATCTAAAGCAACGGGTATATCAGTTCAAAGAAACAAAGCTCTATCATCTACCACCCATCCGCAACATTAACTAATAAACCTCCAACACATATCTCATTTCATCCTTCAACTTCTCAATCTCTCTCCGGGAATCCACCTTTTTCACCCCTCTCTCCTTCGCCTCTCCAGTGATTGCCTCCTCAAGCACCGCAGTAACATCCGGCACCGGCCACGTAGGTCCACAGAGATAGAACGCACCCTGCTCCTTGATATACGCGGTCGTGATCTCGGGCAGCGTTTGCCTCATGCGATCCTGAATATAAATCTTCTGCGGCTGGTCACGGCTGAAAGCACGTCCCAACAGCGTAATAACGCCAGCAGCCTGATACGCCTCCCACTCCTCGCCGTAGCAGTACTCTTCGCGCTGGTGGCGCGAGCCCATGTAGAGCAGCACGGAGCCAATGTCCTTGCCCTGTGCCTTCTCCATGGCGCGGTGCTGCACGAAAGCGCGGAAGGGGGCGAGACCGGTACCCAAGCCTGCCATGATGATGGGCTGTGTGTGACTGGGCGGGAGTTTCATGACGCTTGGCTTCACGCTGACGGTCACGGGAGAGCCAACTTTGAGGTTAGAGAGGAAGTGGGAGGCCTGGCCGTAGCGGCAACGGCCACGTGGGTCGGTCCAGTTGACCACGACGATCATGAGGGCGACGGAGGTAGGGGTTACCTTTTGGCAGGAGGCGATGGAGTACTCGCGTCGTTTCATGGGGGAGACAATGCGGGCTAGGTCGGGGAAGGAGGGGTGTGCAGAGGGGAATTCGAGGAGTAGGTCGGCAAAGGTGATGGTATCGATTTCCGCGCGGCGTTTGAATTCTTCGGCGCCTTCAGCGGCGCCGAGGCGGAGCAGGTGCTTGCGCTCTGTCTCGTCGCTGGCGAAGGCGGCGAGGGCCTCGTAGAAGCGCTTTGGTGGACGGCCGAAAATGTCAATGTTGTGGGTTAAGGCTTGGTGGATAGTGCGGCATTCGAGGACGGAAGCATCTTCGCGCGAAGGGACTTCGACGATGGCGTTGGGGTCCAAGTTGTAAAATTTGATGAATTCATCGACGTCCTTAGGGTTGTTTTCGGCGTGGATACCTAAGGCTTCACCCAGGTCGTATTTCAAGCCTGATGTGCCTAGGTCAAATTCGATGTGGAAAATGTTCCGGTCGTAGGTTACGGGGGTTAGGCGGCGATTCTCACTGACGTGGACGGTGAAGGTCTTAGCTGCGACGTCGGGGCGGAGGGCAGTCTTGGTTCCGTAGGCCTCCTTGAATGCAAGAGCCTTGGCTGCGTCTTGCCAGTCGCGCAAGACAGAGGGTTCTTCCTCTTCAGATTTGTCGAATGCAGCAAAGCCAGTGGCGTGGATATCAGCAGGGAGCTTAGTAATGTCCGCCGACTCTTCAACGGATGACCAGGACTCAGGTACCTCCACGGTGCGAAGCACGGTGTCCAAAGCTTCAGATGCCTTGGAGAGCGACTCCTGGCTTGAGAAGGTAGAAGCCAGTTTTTTGGATGCCACGGCGTCGATGTCGGGGAAAGCAGCTCGCAAGAATGCCACCTGGAAGGTTGTGACTTCGAAGTTAACTTCGTCAGAGGAGGGGATATCCAGGATAAGCAAAGAGATCTCGCGTTGAGCGACAGCCAATCTGAACGGCTGAGGAAGCTTCTTCTCCAAATCCTCATCTTTCAACCCAGAAGCTCTAAGAATGATCTTTCCAGCGTCCTTAACGCTCGCTGTGACGTCTATCTCAGAGAGGAGTTTTACGTCACCCACGTAAGCAACATCGGCAGAGTCAACGGAGTACGGCGCATCGATGGTCCTGGGGCCCTTGCGGATATCAGTGCGAATGATACCGCCTTGTAGGAGATTGTCATAGACCGTGCTAGTTGTGACGTTGTACGAAGGGTCCTTAGCAAGGGCTTGGCCAAGAATGATGGCAGCGGGATTGACTGTGGAATCATCAGTATCCCAGAAGGTATATTCTTGAACTGTGGTAGGATCAAGAAGCTGCAAGGGGCTTCCGGAGCTTTCGATCAGCGGCTCCTTGAAGATCCGCTGGAAAGCAGCAGCTGTATTAACCAGTGTCCAGGATTGCGAGGGAGCATATTTGATCTCGACACATTCTGGGCGGGTGAGGAAGCCGTTTCCAAAAGTTAGAGAAGCCAAGACATCCTCGTAAAGAGCAGAGTGCGCTCCCTTTTCCTGTACAGCCAAATCATTCTGGACCTGGCCGAGAACGCCAACAACCTTCGCAGTCTTGGGCAGCGCACTGAGGAAGGCTTCTTCGACGAATGGCCGGTACACGCGAACATTGACAACACCGACGCGGGCACCACTCTTAGTTAGAGAATTGGCAATCTGAGAAGTCAATGACGACTCAACTGTGCCAAAGGAGACCAAGACAGAAGTAGCCTCTGGGTGTCCGGCATACTCAAAGGGGCTGTAGTCGGTGCCCAATTCGTTGTTGAATGCCTTGAATAAGCGCAGTACCTTGCCCTCGGCATCCAAATGTTTCTGATCCGGCCCAGACAATTCCTTCAAAACATTCTTGTAAATATTGTTGAGACCTGGCTGGTCCTGCACATCGACAACCCGAGTAATCTCCCTTCCAACTCTGATGCCGTCGTAGATATGAATTGTAGGGAGGACATCTGCCAGCAAAGTGGAAAACAATGCCATATGCTGAGACTCGTAAGCGGAGAAACTCGAGACCAATCCCAGGCCCAATTCCTCAGCAATCGTCAGAGAAGTGGTGTAATCCGCAACAAGGCTACCTGTCGCACCACCCTCATAATCCACGGCAGCCACATGGGCGACAAAGGGATTGGCGACGGAGTAGAGCAAGGAGAGCTGCTCCAATGCTGGGCGCAAGTACTGCAAGGTGGCAGACGAGGCAAGAATCGACTGGGGAATGTACCGCTTCTTTAGGTCAAAGTCCTTGGAGAAGATGTATCCCAATGCAATGGCGCCAGCACCCTGGCGGGTCTCCATGGCCTGCACGGCGGTGGTATAGCCATTGGCGTTGTTTGCGCCCTGGGAAGCCCAGCGCTTGACGGCGGCGTCTAGGTTGAAAGTTTCCGGCGAGTAGGTGAACAGCTTGTCCGACAGGGCATAGGCGACCTGCTGGATGAGCGTCTGGGCCGTCAGGTAGGTTGGCCCGCTGATATCTGAGAATTCCACGGGGTGACCAAAGGCCTGCTGCTGGGCCTCAGCCTGAGGGGATCCTCCAGGGGAGGGATCGATAGACCGCATTATTAAACGGATGTGTCGTGTCTTTATTAACTTACCCCGGGGCTCTGATATAGGGGTATAGGGGGATAGGGGTATAACAGAGCAGCAACGAAGGGTTCTAAGCCAACACTCAGCGCGAAAAGACAGGATATGAAGCTGGAAAAGACCAGGAGAACAACAGAAAAAGACAATCCCCCAGGATGAGGTCCCCGCCCTCCCTCTCCGGCCATTCTTAGTCATTCGGCAGCCCCGACGGCGGTGGTGATGCTTTTTTCTTGCTGGAGTCGGCCGAAAGAGGAAAAAAACCCTACCATATTGCCCGATTGGGAGATCACGCAATTCCGCCCTTATCGATAAGAGATTGCGTGATTGAGCTGGCCGATGTTGTTCCGGAAGACATGTGGTCCATTAGTCAGCTTCAGAAATGTCAGTTATGGGCACTAATCCCAAAGTGGTAAGGTGTCAATTATGCATATTCAGACGACGGTCAACGTCAAGTTGTCAACGTCAACGACACACTGCTCCGTACAGTACTTTGTCAACAGTTCCCTTCTATAACTATCAAGATATTCAACACCTTGTACGGTAGGATTGGTTCTTTTCTACACTGGTCAAGTTTAATTTTCCAATGGCAAACCCCCATCCATCGAAGCATGTACCGCAATACCGTCCCTGATTATATCCACCGTCCGCTCGGTAATCGCATAAAGGGTACTAGTCAAGTGCCCACCAACCTGGAATGGCATGACAGACGCGTCTACAACGCGCACGTTCCTCGTTCCGTAGACCGTTAACGTGTGGTCAACGACGCCGCCGAGTTCCTCTGGCATCATAGCCAGCGTACCGGCCGGGTGCATGTTTGAGATTGCTGATAACACCAGAATTAGGTACTCAATGAACAATTGAAGGGGCCGGACGATATCCCGAGCGAATTGGGTGATATAGAGGGGTGAGAAGGGGCAAAAAAATACAGGCTAATTTCAACCAATCCACCCACTGCTCATCAGTTGCATCATCGGGGACAGTTTCAAGAGTAGGGACCAGCTCCCCTACGGCTAATGCACCTGCTGGCTCAGTCGACCAATATTTCCTCGCCAGTTTGCACAGCTCTACCATGGGTCTCAGGTCCCAATCGATGAGGTAGAAATTCGGGTCAATTAGTGGATGCTCAAGCGGATCTTCTGAGCTGATGTGAACGCTGCCCCGGGAGAAGGGTAGCAGGCCCCAGAATACGGATGTGAGTTGATCGCCAGAGGCAGTTGTCAGTGTCCCAGAGACCGAGACGTTTTGCCGGAAAATCAACTCGTGCTGGATCTGAAAAACGTGTTGAATGCTGTCAGGACTCACGGCGTTATTGTTGGATTTAGAGATTATCCCTGCCCATTCGGACAGTTTTTCTTTTGTTGCTGCGGCTATATTGCTAGTTGACTCGCCAAAGATATCCCATGCATCTGCGTATGCAACGTACGGAGCGCTGCCATTTATTACCTGACTATTTTGATAGAATATGGAGGTCTGCGGTTGGTCCTGGAGGTTTTCGCCAACTGCTGAAAGAGCACGTGTCGTGGAAATGCCGTGCTTGCTCAAAATGTCTGGATTGCCGACACCCGATAACTCCAATATAGCTGGTGATCTAAGAGATCCAGCAGACAGAATAACTTCCCTTTTTGCGTGGATTATTTGCTTCACCCCTTCGTTTGTAATAAATTCAACCCCGCGAGCAACAAGATTGGATCCAGACCCAGTGTTGGCTTCATCATCCCAGGTAATCCGTCTGGCAACGCCATTGAATATTTTGAGATTTGGCCTGTCCTGTACTGGATGGAAATAGGCTGTGGCCGAATCAGAGCGAATATTGGCCTCTCGATCTAACGTCTGAGGCCAGGCGGAGAAGCCACGTAAACTTCCACCGTTGGGGTCTTGGTTATACGGTATGCCTAGCTTTTGCCATGTCTTATATGCTATATCAAAAAGCGAGCTATTGGTCAGGAAGAACGGATATCCGACATGTACTGGGCCGTTTTCTCCATGAAGCTCTTCAATATATGAAGCTCCTACGGCGCTCTGCTCAGGGGTGGGCGGAGAGAACTGTTCAATCCTCTTGTAATATGGGTATAGGTTGTCCCAGTTCCAACCTTTGTTCCCTATTCGCTCCCACGCGTCGATCTGGACGGCATCCGCACGTATGTATGTCATCCCTATACATCTACTGAGCAAAGGGCGTAGTGGAAATAGTAGATGATTGGGACAGACCATTAATAGCGCTAGAACCTCCCCACGCCTTGCCAGAGTGATAATCCAGTTGTCTATTCCCGAGATGAGGTTGCGCAACGCTTTTGTATGTCCAGTCAATCGGGGTGCCGAAGGCAACTGTAAATAGGCTCGGATCCGTCACGTTTGCATTGTTCCGCTCATCGTTTCCTGCCTCAATAATAGCAATAGAGATATTCTCTATCTCTGAGAGGCGAGCTGCGACAGCTAGCCCACATGTGCCTCCTCCAATAACCACGAAGTCGAAAAGATCTATGGCATCCTCCACAATCGCCCGTGCGGATGCGGCCAAACCACAGCCAACAAGAAAGGCTGTGAATTTCATCTGAAAAAAAAAAACAATGAAGCGAATGGCGTCCCTATGCGTATACCTCCGTTGTGTGTGCTGTCAGTATTTAAAAGGTTTCCTTTTTGTCTATGGTTCCACAACGCAAATAAGAGTAGTTGATTTATTCAATGACAAGTGCAACTTACTGACAGCTCTGATTCCGTTTAGCAAGGTGCGAGTCGTTAAATATGCGAATCGTTGCTTATACCCAGGCCGTATTCGGTTGAGGAAGCAGCAACGGATTGCACATACGGTGAGGCTGACTTGCCAAAACAACGCTAAGTAACGTCAAGATAAAAATACCACATTTAGTTAAGGATTAATTCTTTTGGCTCAGTAGTAGTGATACCCTCATGTTATTGTATGATTACGATCGTCACACTAAAAAGGATCACTTTGGAGCTCTAATACAGTCAGGAAATCTAATTACTTTCTATCATCTACCGTCTTGTTCAGGATTCAAACGCCATTCTCATGAAGCCATCGTTAAGATGAATGGGAAAAAGTTATCCACTGATCCACAATGCTCTCCATATCATGAGCAATCCCCCACTGCGAATATAGGCAACGGAATAGCTTCTGCATGGAGTTGAGTTCGTAAAGGACATTCCTGGTCGCCACGATCGAGACACCTGGAATAGACTCGGGAAGAAGATTTCCGCAGACATATCTTCGCGTGTCGGACGCGCCAGTGGAACCAACGAGATCATCCGGATGTGAGCATGCCCCGTCAATTCCCGTGAACGCTTCCTCATCTGAGCCGGAGAATACTACACTCTCCCACGTCACCGTTCGCGGGAGATTCATCCGCGTAGAGCCTGCTAAGCAAAAGGCACTGTACACCGTTGCCGCCGCGAACAGAGAGCAAGGCATATGTATCACATGCGCTCGGCCCCTGGGTAACTGCTCAACGATTTCTTGTATAGCTACTGCATGCAACAGAGCTTTGCGTGCATCCGGTGTGCGAACCCACTTGGTCAGTTCAAGAGTACCGGACTTTGGCCCTCTCCCACCACCAAGAACTTGCTGGGTGATATTGTATCTTGAGCATACCGCGTTGCAAAGCAGCGATGAACATGTAGCGGCATCGAGACAGATTGCATGCCATCGGAGGAGTAGTTCTAACCGTTCATCAGTTGACAGGAGAGTGTTCCGGCTTGTGTCTGTGTAAACTCTAGCCAAAACGCGTCGGACGTCTGACTTGACTGGGGTGCCTACCGCGACAAAATCATCATCGTCGCACTCTGAGAGGAGAGACTGAAGACCTTCTAATATGACCTTGACCGAAAAGGCGGAAAATGAGCACTCGAGTTGCTGGGGGAGGCCGGTCGGTGAGAATAGATATTTGAATATTCCCCGAAACTGGAACTCCTGCTGCGGGCTTTGAGAGCGCATGTGCACCAACCAGTCATCAGCGGTACTCGCCTCAAATGTTGCTTCGCTACTTGGGAAACCCAGCTGGTTGGCCGTATGGCGAACAGCAGTAGCTTCTGTTGTGATTTGGGCTACCAAGCCATCCAATATATAATGAGCAAGAAGCGCTCGATGCTGTACTTCTCTGGCTGTCCACGTTCGCCACTGGTAATCCTTCTGGATATCTGAAGAGTCCGGAGACGGTAAGTTATCTTTAGAGTATGGTGCGATGTCAAACATTCCACAGTGTCTCGCCCAGTGGAACCCGTGGGCGCGAAATATTTTGCTCGTTGTGCGAATGGCCCTGTTCTACACTATAGGTTAGATTGATGCGGGCAATTGGTTGGCAAATTTTGCTGCTTTTATTTACCTTAGACAAAGCACCGTATATTTGGCTAAGGAGAGCAGTTAAAACTAGCTGTATGCCGCTACAAGCGTCGTAGGGACCGCGGTGGGTTATCATGACTTGCCACTATGAACGTTCAGCGATAAAACTTTGCGAATATAACACCGGCCTGGGATTACGAACCGATGTTGATACGGCTGTATGAGCTAGACGCCACAATGCTTCTCCCTTTTGATGACTCCAGTTAGCGGAAACAGAACGGACCCCCCAATTGCAGTCAAACCCACCTTAGCAACTGCATCTTTCGGGCCTATATATAGCGAGCCAATTGCGATAGCACTAAGGAGCAACGGATGTGTACATTCCCGGAACACAAATGTTGCTCGGTGCATAACAGGGAAC
The DNA here is from genome assembly GCA_002573585.1 of Helicocarpus griseus UAMH5409. Classification (NCBI taxonomy): domain Eukaryota; kingdom Fungi; phylum Ascomycota; class Eurotiomycetes; order Onygenales; family Ajellomycetaceae; genus Helicocarpus; species Helicocarpus griseus. Next base: position 78,386 of record PDNB01000106.1, on the reverse strand, counting down.
GTGGGAATGAAGCGCGCAAAGAACATGTGCAAACATTCGTCAAGAAATACGGATGTGATGGAGTTGGCTTGCACGGCAGCAGTCACGCTAGAAGACTGATAATATGTGAGTATGTAAAGTGACGTTGAAATTGATTTTGAAGAAAACTCACAGAACTAGCTACCATCTTGGTCACATCTTGGACAGCTTGATGGCTCCCGCCGCACGGGATTGCGCCAATTGGTGCCCCTCGATCGTCAAACGAACTTGGAGACTCAAAAGTCGTACCGTTTAGGCTGTGTGGATTTGACGGGAGAGGCAATGTTCCCAGCGGTATCTGCCACTGGTTGGCCGCATCAGACGAAATCAAAGTTCGATATAAATCTTCCGAATCGGGCCATATCAGCGAGAAGTCTAGTTCTGGTCCTGAGATCGCATCCTGTAATTCTGTTTCTGGGTCTGTTTGGCTTTCAGCCCATGTGCGATCGCCCACGAAATCTTCCACCGTGATACTGGCATTGTTCACACTACGAGATGCAGGAGGCCCGCCTCCCATTGATGTCGCAGATGCGGACTTGCAACTTCCTCCCCGCGTGTGCAGCCTTTCATGACGCGCCAAAGCATCTTGACGAGCAAAGGGTCTTTTACAAAATTGGCAAAGGAATGGCTTAGATCCCGTATCTTGATGCCGTCGGCAATGCTGTCAGTTTCTCTGGCACCGTGGGCAGTAATTATAATGCTTCAATATCGCATTGATTTACTTACGACTGCGTTCGTGTCTCTGCCAGCCACTGTCAGCAGTCAACATTCCTTGCAGTTTACGATGGAGTTTTGGGATCGCACGTTTAAATGTTCGGCTTTAGCAAATGCTCTCTGACAATATCTACATGACAGCTTTCGATTTCCAGAAGCAGCTGCCTGTACCTCTGCCATGGTCTCTATCAATGCTGTCAGGGGCCTGTGCGGACGCGGTGCCCAAACGATGGGGATATGAACTTATCGTGGGGACATATAAGCATTTCGTGGGGGAAGAAACGTCTAAAGTTCAGCCCTCGGATTCTGTTCGCGCCACGGTCCCACCTAATCTAGAGGTGGACCTGTGTGGCGAATCGCCCCTGAATAATAATGTCGGCTGGCTATGAGGATGAAACGACACGCGAGACGCAACAAGCCAGCAACAATTTAACATCTGCCCTCGTATGCCCGAAATCGAGGAAGGATAAATGCGGGGAAATGAGGGGGATGTGGAGAAATATACTGTGTTGTGTGCCGGCCGAGTAATGTTTGGCGCTCCTTTCCCTGGTTCGCAGTGCTTCGCATAGCATCGGATTCCCAGATGATTGGAAAGCCATAAACGCTAGGCCGGAGACGTCACTAGAAATGGTCAAGGGCAGCCTTTTAACCCTTGTCGATTTAACACCAGCCGCGCGGTTAATTTATGACGACCCACGCCGGTATGTGGCTTCGGCGTATACCCCTTTTCTTGGCTTCCAAATGCCGACATCTCCTCCGGGTATCTTGCAGTGCTACTATAGCTTAGCTTCAAGCAAAACAAGTAACAGTCCATTGCATGCTAGCCTAATTCGTGTCTTCTAAATCTAGCAAAGCGCGTTCAAAGAGCGTGGTTTGCTGGTTGTACTACTTATGGTGAACCGCAAATCTGTTTATCATCTCTCCACATATCGAACAATGGACGTGCACTACATTTCGGTAGTTTCGTCGGGTTTCCTCTCTCTGTCTCAAAATCATGGCCGTAAAAAGACGGAGTCCGCCCGTTCTATACTTTGTCTTGGACTCTCGGAGCCTGGAAACCCAGCATTTCAGGTTGATTTGGACCCATGCTTCCCGCCATTTGCTAGATTTTCTATTGTTTTTTATGATAGATCTTGTTTCTTAATGAGCTTTCTTACTCCTTTGTAGCTGTACGGCTAGCACCAGAAGCATGGCAAGCCCGGCTAAAGAAAACGGCGTGCCACCCACGTTGAAGAAAGACGGCCAACTCGCTGAGCAATTTGATATCGAACCCCAAGCAACGCACGACGAATTAGGACCAACATTAGCCAAAGAACATTCCGATTATCTGCTCATCCGACATGGCACCCTTGATCTTGCGCCCATCCCGTCAGCATCTGATGCAGACCCCTATAATTGGCCTACCTGGAAGGTACTTCGGACATAAATGCACTCCTAGTTTGCCTTCTTTGTGGCTTTGCTAAGACCTCTTGACTACAGAAAATTGCGAATCTCGTCCTCGTCGCCTTTCATGCTTGCATGAGTACCTTCACAGCAGCTGCGATTATTCCGGCATATGGTCACATCGCCGAAGAGTTTCACATAACCATCCCAAAGGCTTCATATCTTACCTCCTTGCAAATTGCAATTCTGGGCGGGGCTCCCCTATTCTGGAAGCCTTTATCTAGCCGATTCGGACGCCGGCCGATTTTCCTTCTGTCACTGATTTGTAGCCTCGTTGGCAATGTCGGTTGTGCTAAAAGTCCTAGCTATGGCACCATGGGTTTATGTCGAGCAATTACGGCCTTCTTTATTAGTCCCGCAATTGCCATTGGGAGTGCGGTTGTGACGGAGACCTTCTTTACCAAAGAGAGGGCCAGGTATATGGGGATGTGGACAATGATGATTACGCTTGGTATCCCCGTTGCAGCGCTTTTGTTTGGATTTGTTGCCCACCGTGTAGGATATCGCTGGATATACTGGGTTCTTGCCATTGTAAGTCAAAATTCGCGGGAAAATGTGCAGTCAGTGGGTGCACCTACTAACTCACTTTCTAAGGCGAATGGTGTTCAATTTATCCTATACCTCTTTTTAGGACCGGAGACTCTCTACCTGCGCACCAACCCTGGACCTCAGGATTCTACCTCGACATTTAAACGGGAGTACATAAGCTTCCGCCGTATCGATCCAAAACCATTTTCTGTTCGGGACTTTTTGGGGCCTCTCAAGCTCGCAAAATACCCATCGGTAACAATCCCAGCTTGCGCATATTCCATGATATTCCTATTCGGCAGTGTCATGGCATCGGTGGAAGTCCCTACACTGTTTATTCCAAAATTCGATTTCAACCCCGAGCAGCTTGGTCTCCAATTTCTCGGGCTCATCATCGGTTCCATCATCGGCGAACAGCTAGGAGGTGCCCTCTCAGACTACTGGATGAATCGTCGTGCACGGCAAAAGGGTGCCCGACCAGACCCTGAGTATCGGCTTTGGCTCAGCTACTTCGGCTACGTCCTTGCCATTGTCGGAGTAATCGTGTTCTTGGTGCGCACTGAGCAAGCACCGCAGCATAAATGGAACGTAACACCAATTATTGGAGTTGGTATCGCTGCTTGTGGGAACCAACTTGTCACGACGGTTCTGATCACATATGCTGTTGATTGCTGTCAGGAGCAGTCTGCTAATGTGGGGGTCTATATCACTCTTGTGCGCCAAATTTGGGGGTTCATTGGGCCTTTTTGGTATGTTGATATCATCTACATTCCTACCTGCGATGTTCATCGTATAAGTTGTTCCGCGGATTGAATATGGTAGCTGATTCGATACAGGTTCCCGGCGATGTTTGAGGACGTTGGCATAGCAGCTAGTTCGGGAGTGACCAGTGCTCTCATGGTTGGTGTTGCTGTTATCCCGACAATTCTACTACAGTGGCAAGGCGCGAAGTGGAGACCACAACCAGGGTGAATGTACCCAGTGATGTGGTCATTGGAAAACTGTGCATAACTGTATAGTAGAACAGCACAGGTATGTATTTCGGATATTTCCAAATGTTAGCCTTAGACTCTAGGTAGATAGAGTCTTTTCCTAGACCACTAGGTTTTTGAACATTCGATACCATCCCGAGGTCGCCTTCAATGTTCAATGACTTTTTCTAGCCAATAGAGGTTATTGAGAGGCCTTAAATTTTATTAACAAACTAAAGATGCCAAATTCCCTTTGATCTCCACTACACGTATAGTAATATTGTTCAACGAAGTAGTCCAAATGTCTAATCATCTAACCTACAATAAAAGAGCAAGGAAAAGCACTAAAGTCGGGGACGCCAGACCAAAATCCTCCTCCTTGCAACACACAGCATTAGAACAACTCATAACGCTGACGACGATGCAGCTGCCTTCTCCGAGCTCCCCATTCTCCCAAAGATCTCATCAAACGACTCCCTCGTAATCCCCACACAATCAAACCCATAAATCAGCCCCTGAATCTCGGCATCCGCCCACTTATCCGGCACCTTACCATTCCCTGCCTTCAATGCCGCAAATTGCTTATCTCGATCCTCCTTGGCCGCACCCTCACCAAGATGCAATTCCCTCCCCGACGCCGCTGCCAAATCCACAATGGTTTCCGCACGCACCTTACGAACCTTCTCGTACACACGAAGCGCCTTGTTAATAGTCTCAGGCGCCGTGTCTGGCATCTTAGAAAGCGCAACTGCAACCACCGCTGCGTCTTCAATAGCCTGTGCAGCGCCCTGGGCTAGATGGGGTAGTGTTGGGTGACATGCGTCGCCGATAAGGGCTACGGAGCCATGGACCCAGGTTGGGAGCGGCTCGTGAACACGCAGCTTCCATTCGCAAACTTGGCCTTCGGGGACGAGGTTAAGCATGCGCTGGACTTTTGGGCAGTAGTCTGCAAAGACACCTAGCATGCCTTCCTTTGAACCCTTTGTGGTGTATGTTGCTTCGGGGGCAGCGGCAAAGTTCTTGTCCGGTTGCGTTGTAGACAGGTTATATATGTTGTTATTTGAGATTGGATAGGCGATAATGTGTCTCTTCTCCCCAATCCATCTGGTGACTAGGTTGCGGTCGAGCAATGCGAGGAGCTCCGGGTCATCTTTCATTTGCTCGCGGGTTAGCATTATTCGGTACGCTGCTTGTTGGGTGTCTGTAATTTTGGCATTGATCTTAAGCGTATCAAGCATTCCAACGCGGATTCTGCTTTTGATGCCATCTGCTCCTAGCAGGACATCCGCTTCAACACGATAAGGGGATCCTCCTAAGCGGCTTACGGCGGTGAATGATGGTTTGGGGCCGAATGAGTCGATGTTCTCTACAGCCGTGGAGAAATTAATTTTGATGCTAGGTTCGCTTTTACAGCCCTCGTATAGCGCCCTTGTCAGAGATGATCGGTGTCCGACCATATGAGGGTATCCGTATTTGCTTTCAATATATTCCAGTTTGACATGCGCCAGTTCAACGTCCCCAGCACCACCTGCAGAAACAATGGGAGTTAGCTAAGAATACAAAAATCATTATCAAAACTCGGCGCATTTTACATACGTCTGATACTAGTTTCAGTAATGTTAACTGCTTCCTTTTCAACGGCTTTCCACACTCCTAGCCCGTCCAACACCCGAGCCATGTTCGGCGCAAGTTGGATCCCGGCTCCAACAAAACCTAAATCGGAGGCTGTTTCATAGATATGGATATTTCTAAAGCCTTCCTTTGCTAGTGCCAGGGCGCAGGTCAGACCGGCCATTCCTGTAAAAATGTACCATCCATCAGCAAAGGCTCCTTTTCTAAAATGTAGGTTTAGGATCTGCCAATGGCTACTAGTACTTACCAGCTCCGACAATGCATATTTTCAAGTCTTTCACATCGGAGGTCTGATTAGGGGCATGCATCTTGATTTGTGACAAGAGTAGCTATTTGTACTCCTTTGCGATTATGTATGTTCGGTCGTCAGTTCTGTCTCGATCGTAGTTAGGAATGATAATCCAAGGTCACAAAAGCGAAGTTCTGGCCGGTTAAAAAGCACACTTCATTTCATCCCAGACCCTTGCGCCAGCGCGCAATTCCGTCTTCATATAAAATGCCGGCATCAGTATAGATGAAATCTACCGGTCACGCTTCCCGTTGTCACTGTCTTCGTCGGATCTAACACTCGGCTCAAGAGCGGGGGGAAAAACGAGCACCCCTCCCCACAATATACAGGGGATCATGTTGTGGGGAAACCCAGCACTACGGGGATAAAGACTGTGTGTACACCATGTAAGCAAGCAAAGGAAATGGGAAAATAGCAAAGAAGAAATAAAATATTCGTCTTTTTCCTTCTTATCATTTTCGAATCAAATTTTGTCATATCTGGCCCGCACCAACCTACCACCACAATGGTGCAAATCGAAGTAAAAGGCCCTTTTAAGCTCGTTACCGTGAACACGGCACCGGAGCGAGCTTACAGGCTTATCGGCCGCGTGGCTCAAGGATTGAGTGATAGATATGCAATCATCCATGCCGGGAATTGTGAAAGTGAGTTGAATAGCATCTCTCCTTGTCTGGTTACGGCTAATTTTTCCCGTCTTCCCTTTTTATTCCAAACCTTGCTGACACCAGTACCAGAAATTGAAGAAGTTGGGCCCAAAGTTACGGAGATCCAGCCGGACCTACTGGTGAGTGCATGCATAGGTAGCTTCAATATTCACATAGGTCGCAATTCCTGATCAACCTCAATCCTCCAGTTCTGCGCGTCAATGTGGACGGCAGAAGAAGCTGAGCAGATAATATCGATCGCCAAGTCCATTGTGCCTGGCATCAAGACGCACGCGATCCCGAGCGGACTGCAGTTCGAGAAGGGCCCCGATGCGATTGTGGAATATTTGATGGAGAAAGTACCGCCTCTTTTGGATTCATGAGACCGGGATAGTTGTGGATAGGGAGTGCTTGTGTGGTTGTGTGGGGAAGAGGACAACGAGGAGAACGTATCGCGGGGAAGTGGGAAGCAGCCACTTCAGGGGTTCGGCAATCAGAAAGAGACGGCATTGTCAGCATTTGATAGATCAAAGTAACAAAATACACTTGCTAGGATATTCTCTTATTCTTATTTTCTATTTGCTGTCTTGAAAGAGATACTTCGCAATTGTGAGATTGGTAGGGGAGGCTTAGCCTTTAAGAGATCCTGCTATATATTCAGACCTAATAGTTTAATGATTAAGTACGGAGTATAGCAAAATAATATGAATACTTTTTACTAACATTCAACTTAGCAACATGCCTATATGATAAGTATAATTCAAATGCCAACCAAAAAAAAAAAAAAAAAAAAAAAAAAAAAGAAAAATTACAAAATCTCCTCAGCTGTCCTAATCCCACATCCATAGTCACCACCATTCGGCGTCCTCACAACCGTATGAATATGAAACTTCTTGGGCTCCTCATTCGTCAAAAACACGCCGGAATGGTGATCGAACTCAAAAACAACAACAGGACTCTGTATGCGAAAATAATATGCATCATCATTCCCATATCCGCCAATCCAGCAGAAAAACGTCTCATGGAAGTATTTCCGTATCTGCTCTTTCCTGAGCGCCCTAGCTCTTTCAGGAAGATAAATCAGAAACTGCTCCGCAATGTCCAGAACAAGCCCTTGCTGCCCATTCGTAAATTCGGATACGCAAACACCCTCATACGGCACGACGCGGTTATCCCGAAACGCACTGCAGAGGCACCGTTGATCGTCTCGATTCCACCGATCAATCTTCAGGTCCCCCGTCTGCAGCATCCCCGGGTCCCGCAGCAACTTGAATATTTGCGCCTTCTGCTTGAGGCCCTCCGGTAAATCTTGCATGAGCTGCAATCCCAGCATCCCCTCGACACGACATATCTCCGTACCGGAAAACTCGCCCTCGTCAATGATATTCGGCTCCGCGCCAATAAAAGTTGGCGATACGATGATCTGCCTGCTCTTTAGAAACACGCTGAGACAGAGGTGATGCCCGTATAATAACCAGCCCCACGGTTCGGTAGTAGATGGTGTGCCAAAGAGAAGAAAGTTGTACGAGTATTTGTTCATTATGCGGGGCATGTTTACCAGTTCACCCAAGAAGTGGTTTATTCGCATTGCAGAGAGGGCTTTGGTATAGCCTTCCGGAGAAAGAGTAGCCTCTATGACCCCTAAGATTGCAGTTGCAACGTCTTCACTGAGCTCGTCGAGCCGGAGCCCAGAGGGCCGTAAGAGAAACTCAGGATTCGACCAGGCGCGCCATTCCTTTGCGTTAAGCGGGTAGGTAAGCTGTTTTAGCTGTTCCGGTGAAAGCATGTTGGTTACTTTGTTGGTAGCATTGACAATGAGATCGATGGGGATTCCTTCATCTTGCTGGTGGAATAGACCAGGTATTATATTTCCTGTCGATAGATATAGTCAGCTACTTATAGTTTGAAAGCACAAATAAATTAAAATCTCACCATCAGTTGTAAGCCCCTTATATGGTTCCTCATACAGCTGCTCCCATGCCTTGGTCAGATTGTATAGCCACGGCGGGTTCTTAGTCTCTTGAAACGTAGCCGCGTACGAGTATGCATCTTGATCTTTTGCATTCTGAAAACGAGGAGTGTTGAGATCTGGCAGGTGTTGCCGGAACTTTGCCGAGCTTTTCTCAAAGGTGGACATTGAGACGATAGTGATACTAATGAGTAGTAGTAGTAATTCTGGTTCCTAACCTCACGGTCTGCGAATGTTACCCTCTCCCAACGAAAAAGACATCGACAACGACATAGGGCCTTCGTTAATGATTTGTCGCTTTTCAAATAACCCGTTGTATCCAGGTGATTCGTTAACTACTAGGCTGTATCACCATTTGATGATACGGGATCTGATATTGCCAAACCTCTCCACATTCAACTTTGCCGCAGATGGAGAACATCCCACTTTCCCCACACATGTTCCCTTCGCCATAGTGAGAATTATTATTATTCCCTTGGCAATTCGCTTATCCGCTCACTCACGCTGGGGCTGCTTATTACTTAGCAGAAATTCATTTGGTGAGGTTAAATGTGGAGAGATTGTTGTTGGGTGGCTACGGGCGTGGGGAGATAAGACAAGGGGGCCTGTTAGGGTGCGGAGATATTGTGAAGGCAGAGCGGGAGAAAACTTGAAAAGAGAGTAATAGACAGTGGCTGTCATAATGATAACATAGCTGCATATAGATATGTGAGCATATACAACTCCTTACGTATATTGACGAACAATGACTTGAAATATATGTAGAAGTGTCATCATGCGATTAGTCTCAGCCGCATTATGTAGCGTATTTCTCAGAGAAAATAGATGATATGTAAACTTATTCAATTTTTTGTTGCTAGTTTCGTTGATTCGTAATCGACGATCTTGTGGTCTCGTAGATGGTAAAGAATTATCAAAACCAACAATCAATCAATCAATCAACCAACCATAAAAAGAGCGGCCTTATACTCCATGTGTACCGTACCTTCGTAGACCAATGCAATGGCCCATTCCAATTTCATCGAGTTTCCCAATTCCTCCCAGAAAGATAAAAAAGAATGGGAGGCTATATAAAGAAAGGAAAGAAAGATCACCACTTCCTACCTACTCAATGACCCCTAACCTTCGCCAACCTCGCAATCCCAACCTGCTTCTCATCAACAACCGCCCCACCATAATCTACCTTCTTCCCCTTAGGCGGCGACACACGCTTACTAGGATGCTTTTCCACCCACTCTCCCCGCCCAAATTCATCCGTATACTTCGAAAAATCCGGGTTGGCGGGGCTGACCTCCAACGGCCCGTCCTTGCTATGGCCGTCAAGCATCGCCTCTTTCATGGAGGCAATACGCACCTCTTCGGGTGTCATATAGGTGCGCTCCCAGGCTGCCTTTTGCTCGGCGACGGCGCTGTCAGAGCCAGATTGGGAGTACTCGTGTTTCTCGGTGTTGATGGCGTAGGGGTCATCGTCGTCAGGTTTTCTGGGTGCAGGGCGGTGTTGGTCAGTGTTGAGGGCGTAAAGACGGCGTTGCAGAGGTATTGGAGCGATTGCTGGCTGTATGGCCTTGGGAGTAATCTGCAACGAGACTGCTGTGGTTAGGTTAAGGGGGATGTGGCGGGAGATGGTAGGGTGGATTCGCGGGATCCGAAGACCGGGGCGGGCTAAGATGGAGCGAGGGAACATTGTGCAGATTTAGAAGGATTTATATAAAGGTGCGATTTGCTTGAATCTGCTTGCGTCCCAGTGTTTGAGAAACTTTTTCTGTTGCGTATAAATGGACAAGAGATGATACACTTAGCAGTGCCCACCTCTAGCGCGGACTAAAGGATATGTTGAATCTATAGGAACTTGATCAGTATCCCTCGTAATTTGAATACAGCCGCGAACTCCATCTTCAATGTGCTTCTTCGAATGGAATTGCAAAACAGTGTTTAAACACCAATGCCAAGTACTAGGTCAATAAGATACCGTAGTATATATATGGCTTATATGCCCTTCCGTCCCAGATGCTGATAAGCCGTAGACTCGCCTCCCGTTTCAATGCGGTTGGTTGAATATCCGAGGAAGTTATGAATATTGCTTCCAACAGGTCATTCCCTTGTTTGGTATAGTCAACAAGGGAATGGGAACAAGTCAGAGAAATAGATCTTCTCCTGTATAGCTGTGAAGATGTGTTCTGTTGTTGCAAAGGAAGTTGATGTTGATGTTCGAGGACGAAGAAGAAGAAGAAGAAGGAGTGGGGTGAGGTAAGCGGGGGAACTGCGGGAGCTTAGCTCGTTTGGGCCTAGCCCCGCCCGCCCCACAATGACATGTGACGTCACCCAAATGCGGAGTCTTGCCCTGTGCCCTAAGCCCTAATTCATTTTAGTTGCCCTACTCCGTATTGCGAGACTGGAATTATTCCCCCATAGAAGAGCGATACATCCATGGTGCATGTTGAAAGGGCAGGTTAACGCCATGTACGACTAACAGTATTTTCTAGCTACGGCTTTGGTCTAATCATTATAATCAAAGCCCGTGAGTATGCTGATATACACGCACCCATTCTGACACATACTACTCTCATGCATAAGTCATAGATAGGGGCTGGCCTGCATAAACAATTTTCATAGTCCCCATGCAGAATTAACCAGAGGCGTAGAGAACGAACTAGAGCCCGACAATGTAACGTACTAAACCAACCGAGACGGAGCACCAAGTGGAGGCAAATAATGCGGGAGAACGGATATCTCCTAGCCCCCTAAATGGAGCCATTGATGTGCTAACGCACTGCAAAGAAACAACTACGTGTTGGGCGGGCGTTGCCAAAATCAAGATCAACCGATGCTAACGGATGGAGATGCCGTGAAGAAAGCACAAGGCAACGAACTACAGCTTTAACAGTAACGTCTTGGCTGAACATTGTACAGGTCAGCGAGCTACGCCACCGTTAAGACCGCACTAGCGGGTGATTCACAATTATTGCGTGTCTAGTAGAAGCAAACGTGAACGGGTAATGGACATGGGGGAAGGGTTAGCGTGGGGATAGGGAATCCAAAAAGGAGGCAAAGAGAAGACGATGGAATACAAAGTAAGATGGAGAATGAGCGGTGAAGAGAGCAAGGCGTCACCCAAGGAGGGCCTGGGGCTGGTATAGTCTAAATCCATTGTTGCCTTGCTTTCTGGTGGCAAATCAGCGTACTGATTGAACGTCAGGGAGTGAAATGAAAAAATAACAAAAGAAAAGAAATATTTTCATTGCACGGAAGCTAAAATGGTTAAGTGGATCATGCATGTTGGGGTGCAGCAGACACTAGCTAGGGTCGATTGGGAAAGATCGAAATGAGCTTGAGAAGAAGCAAGAACAGTGAAAAACGAAGAAGGAAAAAAGCAAGATGTACGGATGGCGGAGCTTGTCCTCCCGAGTGTGACTATCAAAGCTTCAAAGGAAACACCCCCGATTCTCTAGGGGCTGTGACAAACACGCATCCAAATTCCCAGGGGAACGCGCGAACATTAAACTGGCCGATAGGCGACATCCATGGCACAACTGAGATGCAAGGAACTGCCGCTGCTATTAGGAAATTCCAGATCAAAATAAAATAAAACGGGGCGAGCTATGGGTCTGCCGTCCTTTGACAGCCACTGCCCTAGCCTTCTTGCCGGGGATAGGGGCAAAAGGAAAAACAATATCTCAACTCCGCAAAAAGATGCGTAGCGTCGGCCTTGGGCAGAAATTTCAACAGGAGTTATAGGTATGGCAAGGTAAATGAAAAATGTGGGAGCGAGACATGTTGCCTTCAGTTACACACAGAAAGAGAGATCGAGAAATGTGGAAAGGAGACGCACATAGATTAGAGTTTCCAAAAAGTAAAAGAATAGTGGCTGCCACGTCAATTGGTGCCGGAAGGCGATAAGAAAAGTGATGCCAAAGCGAAAAGAAAAATGAAAGTGGTTGCGACGAGGAAGGTAGACAAGACTGGTGCTGTCTATCAATTAATCTTTTCGGTCTCGTTCAATCAAGTTTGGGCACAGTTAACGGCGCAGCAGTCGAGGCATTACTTCTGGGCGGCCCCACTGCTGTCACACACGCACACACACACACGACAGGAGCGAAAGTCTGGTTCATCATGGATCTATCTTGACGGAATTAATTCGTTGTGCTAGTGATAGCTGATCCTCAATGGCAAGAAGGGATGCAGCCGTACAAGTCACTGAAGAAAAGAAACGCAAAGAAAAACGGCGGCGTACTTAGTCAAAGGTGCCATGACGACAAGGAGGGTATTCATAGCAGAAAATCCAGCAAAGAAACTGGATAAAATCCATGCCACTCCTGGCAAACAGGCGGGGTACTTAGAATAATCAAGGCCAAGTTTTCGCAATGTGGCACCAATAAGGCTGGCGGCTGGTTTAGGGTCCGCAAGAGTTGTGACAAATCCACCCGAGGGGCAAATTGAGCATAAGGCTAGAATGAACGGCAGAAAAAGCAATGGGGGAAGCAAGTCCCAAAGTGACATAGGGGGGAAGGGGGAGGAAGGCGACGACGGTTCAAGCGTCGCGCATGGATCGTACAGGCTCCAACTCGGAAGTTGACCAGCCGTATCCTCGCAAATGAGAAGCCATCAGAGCTATATGCCGCCATCTAGAATAGTCCGTCCAATGGAAATCTCTCTCAAGCCCCTAGGGTAGATCCCTGGCCGCATATCAAGCTGGTATGGTGCACCCAATGGGTGGGTGGGTCAACGGGATGCTGTACTGCCAAATCACTAAGTGTAAGGTGCCTATAATACCAAGATACGACACGAATGGCCGGCCCACTCCGGGAGGAATTCAAATTTGTTCTCCGCACCTGCAATTGCTGCATGTTGGTATGCAAGAGTGAGACTTTCTTTTTGCTTCTTTTAATCACCTGAGTAATTTAGACCCGGCCGTGTGGATACTAATCCGGGGCTAGAAATCCAATTTCAACCTTCAAGAAAGGGATAAAGACACCAGATGTATACCAAGTGAGTATCCATGAGTAGACTGAAGAATCCAATCCAATTGTCACATGATCGAAGATTATAGTAGCAGGCATTTGAAAATCCTTCTCTCTTACTTCACATCATTCAACGCCGCCAATACCTTGTAGACGTAAACAAACGAACTCTTGTTACTTTACCGATATTATTCAACAAGAAATTGGGAAATGACACATCTGGCGTCCGTGGCCTATCATTGAGGCAGACATTTTGCCTCGATATCCAAGAAGACTCATTCGCTCGTCTTACTACCTTCCTGTCGCCTCATCATTGTTCTCCGATACAGCGACATACCCGAAACTGCCCCAACCTACTTAGTGGAACTCAAACTTCCAAGGCTTTAAACGTTGCATCATCTAGATGGGATGATATCTGAGCGAGAGGCGAATGAAAGAGGATATCAAAATTAGGTTCTGAGGGGTCTGTGCGATTGAGACACCGCACACGAACCGTGACTCCAACAATATGCATGTATCCGGCAAAACTGACAAGGTAGACACCTATCGTACCGAAGGTTAGCATGGCAAGAACTTTGTTGATCCAAAACATGTCAGGATAATAGCCCGCAACGAGAATACAGAATCCGTTTGACCAGACGAGTCACGCCACGTCACGAAGTCTGAAAGTCTAGCGCAGCAGTTGCTGTGGATCCGGGGATAGAAACCCATACCGCCGTCTGTCAAGTCCTGTACCCTGCTCAGCCCAGGGGGACAGGATTACGCGGTATCGGCAACCAGCAAAGGGACCACTAGGGAGGATTGTCAAAGTTGTGACGGGGGTTTGACGATCGAACCGTGGGTCGAAAATGTTGAGAATACTGTCTCAGGCCAGAATGTTTAAACTTTGATACAGACCAGAATCTCTGGCAGACAGTTAGGGTGAACTGACATCCAAAGAAAAGAGACGAGTGACGTCGAGATTCCAACGAGCGATGAAGATGCTTGCAGACGAGAACGAGGCAACCTCCTGCCCATTGAGGCTAAGAGCGCAACACATCAAGTGTGATGAGAACTTCATTAATAGCCCTGCACGGAGATAACACACGAGGTTCCAGGGATTGAGTGGAGGAAACGAAGAGTGTGGGCTAGTTTGCATAACAGGTGTCTCGTTGGGCATGAATGAGATGTGAGAATCTTTCGTTGGAAGTTCGTTGGCATTTCCACCTCCAGAAATCAAGTTCTTGTTTGAAGTTAATCAAACTTTGCACAAAAAATCATACATCTGAGGAATATCAGTTGGGATGATTGGTCATGGTGGTTCGAGAGGAAGCGAGTTACACTGAGCCTAGACCAGGAAGTGGGGCTTGCCGTAGCTCTGAAGATCGATATCAATCTCGTGAACGACAAAGTATGTGGCCACCATGAAGGCAAAATCCAGTCTAAGCCAAAGGTCTCCACCAAGAATCGGAGTCACCTTGCACGAACGAGGCCTTTGTGATGGTGCGTCACATCGATCATCGCCGAAGCGAGTTTCAACGAATCTGAAATAGCGGGGAAGCACAGGGAGACAAGGTTCTCAGGCTGGGGAGGATGAGTTGTCCAGAATTTAGGAGGACGCCACCCTCAATCAAACAAGACGAGGGGTTCCCAAAGGAAGAAAAACAAATTGAAGTTGGGTGTGGACGGGATAGAGCGCTGCCACGACAACCATGTCGAACGAATATGCATTTGCTCCCCGACCAAGAAAACGGATATCACCTGGCAGCTCGGGAAGGAACAATGAAAGCATTGTTTTGAAATGAAACTCCGCTTTTTCAGGTTGAACATCCTAGCCAGCTAGGACCCTGGTAGGGGGGTAAAGAGGGGGGGGGGTTCAAGGCCACGGGAAACCATCTGTGATGGGCCGACATGCAGATGTTGACGAAATCGATCGGCGATGAGTAAAAAGGGGCATTCTGATGAAAGACACTGACAAAAGAAATCTAGCAGAGATTCGAAACATAAATATCGCGAGAGTGCCCACGATATCCAGCTCTCTTCAGCACCTCAGTCCACAAGCAAAAGGCCTTCATCACATACTTGCGAATCAAAAAGACAAGTACAATAGCACACCCCAAACAAAACCCCTCTCATCATCAGTTGAGCCTCATTGAGCATAAAAGCCCAGCCTATCGATCCTCCTCTGCAGAAAAGGACCCACTCAGTGGCCAATAGGAACCTCTCAACATTCTGAAACATAGTCAAGAAGAACGCAAGCAGGTAGGCAATAATGCAGCCTTATGATTGACTAACTGCTAACCCGGTTTGGCAGATATGTGCTTCTATAACCAGAAGAAATTCGCCTGTGGGGACTGGGCCTGGGGCAACTTCGCCGCCCGGTGCAACCATGAATACCGAATGGGAGAAACATGCGGCATGAAACTCGTTCACAACACGGAAAATATCCAAGCACAATGCAAATTGTGCGAGAAAATCGAGATCAAATGCCGCCGACGAAACGCAGAACTGGAGCGAATCGCACGGTGGCGCCGGGAAGGCGGCGTGATGAAAGCGTCAATGGAAAAGTCTGGCATCCAAGTCAGGGAGCTAGAGCAGGAGATCAGGCAACTGGAGTATGAGAGGCAGATGAAACAAAAGAACATTGGCAAGTGACCTTGTCTCAGGCGGAAAGAGACGCGGGAGGCACCAGCCGCAGCCGAAGCCATAAAAGGGGAGACGGTAGAAAAAAGGACAGCCACACGGACACCACGATTTCCTTCTCACATCAGACGTTTGCCATTTTTCACGTTTCACGATTCACTATTATTTTATAATATCCACTTATCTTCAGTACTTTCGGGGGTTCTTTTCCATGTTTATCTTCTTTGGGTATGGGTATTAGAAGACCGAACTTGGGGGCCACGGATAGCGGCTGGTGCAGGGTATGAGGGAGCAGGGGATCGGGATTTGGGCTTAGCGTTTGGGTACTTTTTGTTCAGGAGCTCTTCTTTGCCAATGAATTTATGAATTTTCAATTCCCGCCCGCACCATTCGTGAAGCCAGTGTGACAACCATTAAGCGCCCTGTGTCCTGTTGAGGGAGGCTACGGAGGGGGAGGGGCTTCCTGGCCCCCAAACCCATCGAATGTGGAACGGCTAATGCGTAAAAACCATGGACACGGATTAAAAGTAGCAAAAAGACAACTCATGTATGATACACGACAAGATATCAATACATCAAACAAGGGGATTGCAAGGGGTCAATATCAACAAGCAAAGGGATGTCGTTGAGCCAGATGTCCAAGGGCGATGGAGACCGGGATGCGCCCTACCCGCATCCCGCGTAGTCCTCAGTACGACACTAGCCGCGCTTCAACCGCTTGCTAAGCGCGGATATCACGTGGACTAAGCGGCATCCGCAAGTGCGATGGGGTATATAGCTGGGAATGAACGGCCCATACCTAGCCTAGGGATGTTGGATAGGTCTCTAGCACCGGGATCAATTCTGTAAGCTATATCTAGATCACACTGATTTATTGGCTCTGATTGAGTCTTCTACCAGTCACAGGGAAGCGACACCACCTGTAACTTAATATACTATCTAGACCGTCAACAATCAAAAGACATAGAAGCAAGGTAGGTGGGATTGAGCAATACATTGAAAGTAAGGTGCCCACAGCTGTGAAAGAGACGAGGGATTAGATGGGACGAAAATGTTCAATGTCCTCCGGACGGAAGGCATGTAAATAGATTTGTTAAACCGCTAGCTGAACAACGTGCATCTGAAAATAGGAAATGAGGTTCGTATAGGGAGCTCTATAGCCATTTAGGGGATTATGGTTTCAACTGTCATCATCACCAGTAGCGCCCCTCGGCCGTCTATCCAGTCTCCTGGTCCTCCTCCTTAGCCAGACCGTGCTCCTTCAACAGAGCATTGATCTCATCAGCGCCCCAGAGGTGATGGTATATCTTTCCATCCTTAGTCTTTCCTACTGTTGCAAACTCAACTAAAGACGGAAATTTATTAGCATCCCCAGAGCATAACAAAGGTAAATGATTTATGGGATCCAACTTACTCTTCTCACTGCTCAATTTCGTTGAATCCATGGTCTTGCTAAGCACCTTCACCGCCATCCCGCACGCCTCCTTCAGATCGCAGTCCTCCTTGTAGTCCTGCTTCAGTAGGCTCTGAGCACTGGCATTGTTTGCGCCCACGCTTGTCGCCTTCCATCCGCCATAGTTCCCGCTGGGGTTACTCTGGTACAGCTGGAACTGTCGGAGCGGGTCGTAACCGGCGTATATGAACGAGACACCAAATGGCCGCAGACCACCATGTTGTGTGTATCCCTGCTTCAGATCGCAGAGGCGACGGACAAGCTGTTCACAGGGGATCTCTTCGTTGTATGTGAGCAGGTAACGTTGGGCGGCTTGGCGGGCGTAGTTGATGAGGATGTTGGCGTCAGCTGTCATTCCGGCTACGGCGCATATCATGTTGCTGTGGACAGTCAGTAGTCCATTTCTTACCATATAGCAGGCGTTGATAAATCAAACGTACTCGTTCAATATGTAGAGCTTCTCAGCAGATGTGTCTTGTTCCAGTAGCTTGCTAGTCACTTTCCTCTCTGCGGCCAGAACGATTCCATCCTGAGCTAATATTCCGAGAGCGGTTCCAGCATGCGAAATGGCTTCTAGGGCGTATTCGACCTGGTAGAGACGGCCCTCTGGGGAGAAGATGGTGGTCTATGGAGTTATGATTCGGTGTTAGTAAACTAGTACCGATGATGCAGCCAGCAGTGGGTGAACGCTTTACCCTGGAATCATATCTTCTAGACATGGCGACTGGATTCTATATGTCAATTTGAAAGATATGTAATAGATATGGCTATGGTCAAACACAGCGTGGGTGGTTGCGGCAGGAGATGTCTTTGTAGTGGAAGAGTGATGGATGAAGCTTGACGTTGTTGCTGAGCTCTCTCTCTGTCTCTCCAGGCAAACTCGCTTCACGCGTCCAATGCGGCAGAACAAGCTTGGACCAATCACTCCAGGGATCATCATCATCAATTTCTCAACCTCTCCCCGCAACAACATACATTTATGCGCACCACGATCTAGCTATAACGACCTCCATGATACTTTGCAGTTTAACTGAGCGCTGTTGAAGAACATGCTCAAGTCTACTTATTCCACCCTGAACCCTCTTCCCCCCGGTTGGACTGAGCATAAAGCTCCCTCAGGTAGGTCCCCATCTTCCTCCGCGCAAACCTCAGCTACCCGTACTAACAAATTACCAAAGGCCATCTCTACTACTACAATGCAGAAACAAAGCAGTCTACATATAAGAGACCTACCGCTCCTGCGCCAGCCCCCCAGCCAGCACTAGAGCTCCCAACTCGACCGCCCTTCGGCTACCCAGCAGCTTTCCCCAATGCCGGCCCCACCCCAGGCTACGGGTGTCCAACACAGCAAACAGGCCTGCCCTTCAACGTTGCAGATAGCTTCGATAAGTTTCGCAGAGATGGCGCAAGTGACAGGCGGCGACATGATAGGAGACCGCGCCACCCGGAGGATAGGCCAAAATCCAAGCATGCGATTCCGGGATGCGAGCCATGGTTGTTAGTGAAAACGAAATTGGGACGTCGCTTTGTGCACAACCCTGATACCAATGAAAGTTTCTGGAAGTTCCCAAGCGACGTGTTGAAGGGAGTGATTGAGTACGATCGGCTGGAACGAGCGAAAAGGGAAAGGAGAGAGCGGGGGGAACCCAGTAAGGATGAGCAGCCAGATGAGAGAGATTTCAAGAGAGTGTCTTCAGAGCAAGAGCGGTCAACATCTGTTCGAAATGAAACTGAGGGAAGGCGAGAGGAGGAGGACAGTGACGAATATGAAGAGGTTGAGGTCACAGATGAAGAGGGCGAAGAGGGGGCGGATTTTCCCTCCAAAAGGCCGAGGACAGACGAGACGGGTCAAAATGAACCGGTCGAATTCAACGAAGAAGATATTGAATACCAGCTCGCGGCCATGGGTGAAGAGTATGGACTGGACCCTGGAGAGTACGGTGAGCCGGGAGAGGAAGGGTGGGAAGAAGGAGCAGAAGGTCTGCCCCTTACAGAAGAGGATTCCGCGGCGCTTTTCCGCGATTTACTTGACGATTTCCGGATAAACCCATACACACCGTGGGAGAAAATAATCGAAGAGGGTAAAATAATAGATGACGCTAGGTACACGATACTCCCAAACATGAAATCGCGGCGTGAGGTGTGGTCCAACTGGAGCCGCGACCGGATACAACAGCTGAAAGAACGACGAGAGAAGGAAGAAAAGAAGGATCCTCGAATCCGATATCTCGCCTTTTTACAGGAGCATGCAACGCCCAAGCTGTACTGGCCAGAGTTCAAGCGCAAGTTTAGAAAGGAGCCTGAAATGAAAGACACCCATCTGTCCGATAAAGACCGGGAGAAGTTCTACCGCGATCATATACCACGCCTCAAGCTGCCCGAGAGCACCCGGAAGTCTGACCTGTCTGCCCTACTCAAATCGACGCCACTACATGCGCTGAACGGCTCTTCAACACCGGATACCCTTCCCCCCAGTATACTCACAGACCTTCGATACATCTCATTACCCTCCAAGGTCCGCGATCCGCTAATCGAGGCATATATCTCAACTCTTCCTGCAGCACCTGAGCCACAGGGTATCTCGACTGAGGAGCAAGAGGAAAGGGACAGACAGCGGCCCGAGAGGGAGAAGCGAGAGAAGGCTCTTGCTGAGCGCGAGCTACGGGTCCAGGAACAAAAGCGCAAGCAGAAGGGTGCTCTGATGCATGGGCGGGATATGCTAAGGCATGGAGAGGAGGAGATTGAAAGGGCAATGAGGGTTGGTAAGGAGGGGTTGAGGGGTTATATGGAACCGGAAGCATCTACTGGCGATCCTTCTAGGGCCAGCGACCAATAGACGGGATGTGTAAATACAAATACTGTCGATACTTGGGTTACGTACAAGATGTCAGCTTCCAATAAATATGGTGAAGATGAATGTCAAAAGGGTATCATAGTTATATATTACAAGCTAGAATCTCAATGCAGCTTAGGCAAATTGCACATCCAACTTTCCTCCTATCTAAATCTCCAATTATCCCACGCCTCGTCGTCGTCGTCTTCATCCTCATCTTCATCTTGATCCTCCTCGTCCTCCCTGCCTACCCCATTCTCCTCATTCACATCCACGTCCACATCAACATCCTTCCCCTCAGCCTCCACTGCAATCCCAGTCTCACCTGCCTCCCTCCTCTTCCTTATCTCCTCCCTTAGCTCCTTTAACCTCTTAACCCTCTCCTCCAGCTGCTCCATCTCCTCAAACTCCTCTTCCAGCAACCTAGCCGCATCCTCCTTCTCGCCAGCTGTTGCCTCCATCTCTCGCGTCCTTGCTTTCTCGTCCCTCTCCGCCCTCTCCCGCTCTGCAAGCTCTGCTGCGGAGAGCGGAGCGGCGGAGATTGTCGCTGCGCTTGCTGCCGCAGGTATGAATGGTGCGGTAGGGAGTTTCGAGGGGGCGGCTACCTCGCGCTCAAAGGCGGCCCATTCGTCTTCGTCTATAGATTGAGGCTGTGGTTGTGGTTCTGCTTGCGGTCGCGTGGTGGGGGGTTGTGGGAGTGGTTCAAGAGCTGGCATCTGTTCTTTTTCATCCGTTTCAAGCTCTATTGGTTCCGTTAAGCTTTGATCCGGGCCAGCTTCTTCATTCTCAATTTGCTCATCCGGTTCCTCTCGCGGGCGGGCTTGTTCCTCAGCAAGCTGCTCATCCGTAGCCCTTGACCTTTTGCGTACATCAACCTGTTTCCCCTGTTGTTCAAGCTTCCGTTTCTTAGCTGGTCTGGTGGTGGAAGGGGTATTTGAATCCGTCCCTCGACGGGAGGCTAGCTCGTTGCGCAGGAGAGCGCGGATGTCAGCCATGACGTGCGGCGCGTGAGGAAGTTGGGAGAACGGGATAAATTGAATGTCAGACGCAGATGAATATGTGTATCAGTTGTAGGTAATTTAAATGCACTTGAATATTCAGGTTTCATACGCAAAGGATACAATCGAAGACATAGAAATAGATAACTTGCAGATTGATATCATGATGTCTTCATAAATAATGCCTCCGAAGCATCCATCCATGGATGTTCGCGGCGTAGCTGAGCTGCATATACGCTAGCCTTGATCTGGGTTA
Organism: Helicocarpus griseus UAMH5409; assembly: GCA_002573585.1. NCBI lineage: Eukaryota > Fungi > Ascomycota > Eurotiomycetes > Onygenales > Ajellomycetaceae > Helicocarpus > Helicocarpus griseus. The sequence continues at coordinate 57,058 of PDNB01000106.1, read as the reverse complement.
GCGTTGATGACTACTTTATGACTCAGCATGCGGTATCACGTGGCATTGCTAACCCAATGAAGACTAGTGTACTGTCTACTTGCCGTCTCCTCATCGCGACATCTCAATTCCACAGCAACATTCCAACAACATCAACACTCTGCGCATCTCGACTTCATCGCTCTGCTGTCTAGAGACATCCCTGTGAATCAACTAGGAGCTTCGCGAATACGTTCCTGCACGGTACATTGTCGCGCACCATCCGCAGTCCACGGGCTTGGCGAGATAAGGTGATCTCATAGCTCTCCCCGGATTTGCAAAGTACGGCGTGCTACGCGTTGAAAAGCAGCTGTCACAGAGGGAATCAAAACAAAACAACAACATCATCACAACAACAAATTCTTGCTCAACGGTTGGTGGGGAGTAATTTCGGATTGGCTCAGGCACACACTCTTCAGTTATCTTGTGTATTACTAGCACCCCCGATGCCGTAGTGGATGAGGCAAAGACCGGTATTCCAAACAATATCAACTTTCAACTCAACAGCCATTGCATCTACTGTAGTCTACTTTATATTTAGGCGTGTTGCCTAGCACACCATGGCCGGTAAGCCTTTGTATCCCATCTGTGCAAGCATTCGCTCCACGCCATACCTGCTGGTTGTGTGGTGGCGAATGCCCGCATGAGACAATATATATTGTGTTTGGACTCAAGCTAACCATATCAACAAAACAGACGAACCACGGCGTTCAGGACGAGCTACAAAGGGTCAACATACCAAAAACAACGATCTGCCCGAAATGGCACCTTCGAAACGGAAGGGAAAGACACAGGGCAAGGCCCAGAAACAGACCTCCAGCGAACCAACCCCTGCCCCCAACGAAGAGGAAGAGATCATTCGCTGTATCTGCGGTGAATACGAGGAGGAGGAAGATGTCGAGCGGGATATGATATGCTGCGATAAATGCTCTGCGTGGCAACACAATGATTGCATGGGTCTCAACTTCCCCAAAGGTCAGGAGCCTGACCAGTATTTCTGTGAGCAATGCAAGCCGGAAAACCACAAGGAACTGCTGGATAAAATGGCCCGTGGCGAGAAACCCTGGGAAGAAGCTGCCCGACGAAGAGCACAAGCTGCGGAAGAGAAAAAGGCGCGGAAGAAGAAGGGTGGCAAGCGCGGGAGGAAGTCTGCACGGCCTAGCGATATCAAGTCAGAAGTAGGCGATGAGGCCACGAAGAGCACCTCTGCCACACCGGCAATGGAGACTCCCGTGTCTGCTGCTCCGTCCGGTAGTAATCAGTTTAGCCCGCCGGCGCCAGCTCCTAGCCAAGCTCCTCCTAGCCAAGCTCCCCCTAGTCAGACTCCTCCTAGCCAGCCTCCTCCTACCCAAGGCCCTCCCAGTAGTCAGAAGAGGAAATTTGACGAGCAGGAAGTTAACCAACGCGAGCCGGTATGTTCTTTTCTTGATGCTTTTCCATTAACATAATACTAACGTTCCTGCTGTAGGGACCGAAGCAGAAACTCCAGAGGTTGTCAACAGGTGGCCAGATCGCAGCGCCTGAGGTGAAGTCACCGACCATGTATCGGAAACCTAGCGTATCTAGTGCACATTCTTCTCTGGAGCAAAAGATGGAGATGTCTCCCACTGAAGGGACTGGAGGGCCGGCGAACTTTCCCAGCGGGGCGAGGAGGAATGTGGCAAATGCTCTAGTCAAACTCTTCGTAGAACAGGCAGCGGTAGCCCAGCAGCAAGGTGCCTATACAATACCGCCTGAGAAGACAAAGGAGGCAGTTGGGGAATCATTGGGTCTCGCAATTGAAAATGCCATGTATAAACATCTTTATGGAGGCACAGGAGAGCCTAGTGAAGCCTATAAGCAACAGTTGCGGACCATTCTATTCAATGTAAAGAAGAATGCTTCGTTACGTGATGGTCTGCTTGTAGGAAGTATTTCTCCCGATTCGATCTCCACCATGAGCACCCAAGACATGGCTAGCAAGGAGCTTCGCCAAAAAGACGATGAAATCAAGCGTGAGGCGGAGCGCCAACACGTTATCATCCAAGAACAGGGCCCCCGCATCAGACGTACACATAAGGGCGAGGAATTGATCGAAGACGATACACAGCATGCCCCAACCGAGTCTATCTTTTCCGTTGCCCCCGCTCGTCGCGATACCATACATGATGCCGAACCGCATTCCGCCACAAGCCCTACCAGGGGAGCACGACCTGCCAGCCCAACCCCCTCCCATCACCCTGAGTTCAAGGAATATCGTGGTTCGTTTGACAGTGCATCAGGGCATCAGAGACCGCATTCCATCGATACATCTGGTGGCGAACAACGGCGCGCATCAAGTGGCACCTTCAACATCCAAAACGTGTGGTCGAATGTCCAATCCCCCGGCTCAGCTTCTCACGATAAACCATTTGCTCCCAGTGTAGCACCACCTCATCGAGAAGCTCCTCCCGGTCACAAGGTCCAGGCCGATGCGGAAATTGATCAGCTGCTCAAGGATGAAGAGGTCGAGTCGCCTCCTTACTCGCCAAAGGACTTCCATGCTGACAGCATTGTTTGGCGAGGCAAGGTGTCCATGAACCCTGTTGCGGATTTCTCAGCTACTGCTAGACATGTTGCTGGAGCGGACCTGAGCGGGAGGATCCAATGGGAGAAATTGATCCCGCCTACGTTGGTGATTGATGGCCGTATCGAGACGCAACTAGCAACAAACTATCTATGTGGTCTACGCTTCAGCCAAACGACAGATGTATCTGTCAACGCCATCTCACCTCCACTAGCTTCGCATGACAACGCCGAATTCCAAAAGCTATTCGACTACTTTCTCAACCGCAAACGCTTCGGCGTCATCGGCAAGCATCCCCTCCCCGCTGTCAAAGACACCTACATCGTCCCCATCGAAGCCGGCCACAGCAAGAAGCCCGAATTCATTGAGCTGCTGGAGAACAATGGGCTTGAAGACCCCACTCCAGAAAGGACTCTGCTTGTTGTTTTCGTCGTGAAGACGAACGGCACCCATGCCAGTCCTCCCGGCGTGGGCCATCCCACCCCGCAGGAACAACCAGCTTATACCACGGCCAGTCCTTTGACAGCTACACCAGGTGCTGGTCCCATCCAGCAGTCTCACTTTGGGGCTGCCCCGGCCACGTCGAGTGGTACCACACCTCCCGTCGCCCCCGCCGTGTCCGCTTCCCCACCTACTGGAGTCGACGGCTTCAACCAGCAGCAAGCAGCCCCACCACAGCCAAACGAATACACTCCCACCAACCCTGCTCTAACCCCGACGGCAGTCGCAACCTCCCAGTCCTCCCCACCGCCCCAGAACCAAAATCATCATCAAAATGCTGCGGCCAAAGCCGTAGCTGCGCAGGTACTCGGCCCCTTCGTAACGTCACCAGCGGTACAGCAGATATTACACCAGGCGCCGAATACGAATGCTGAGCAGTTGAACCTTATCGCGGGGATTTTGGCGCAGAATCCCGGGGCGGCGGATGATTATCGGCTGTTGCTGCAGAAGATCATGGAGAGCGAGGGGAATAAGATGCAGTGATGTGGATGAGCAGGGAATGGTCATGATATGTTTGCTTTTGAGGAAAGTGCGTATTTACGGATGCGTGCGCGCGTGCTGGACTGGTATTGTTTCTGCTTTGATATTGTAGTTTGCTTCGGCGGTCTAAAATGGATGGATGGATTTGGTTGTTTTCTCCCTCTTTCTTCACTACGGAGAGGGACGATTGCGGAGGATATCTGCGCCTCCTCTCTAGTTAGTCGATTACGTATCTCAATTTCTGAGATTGCTCAAGGTTTTCATGTATTAATGTTGTCTCTTTATTCTCCTCAATTACTTCATGCCATATGCCGTAATTGGTCCCCTACTGTATCTAGTTCCCCTTTTTCACCTCTTTGATTCTCTACCCCTCCCCATTCTTGTTTCTCATGCTTTTCAACTCTAGTGTTCCCCTTGTTTTGCTTGCTAGGTGCCCATTATTTAAATTGCGAGATGCGCCAGCTATGTATTAGCTAGCTTGCTCTATTCTGGTTTTCAATTTCCCTTCTTCTTCCTCTTCGTGCTGCTTCAACACTGCTCATTTTGCTTCATGGGATTCCTAAATTCAAACCTTCCGTTTAAATTGCCTGAAGCTTTATTGGTGCCTCTGTGCGCTGTTCTATGTAAATATCTTTTGTCCTAATTGTCATAATTGTCATAATTGTTTGCGTTTTGCAAATTTACAAGCAGAGTAGTTGGTTGACTTCAGTGACTTCTTGCAACTTGTATCATGAAATCAATTGCTACTTTGTTGTAGCTCAATTGAGTGTTTCTTAAGGTCTTAATGTAAGTTGTTGAATTCAACCCAAATCTAACTTTTGTTTCTTTAAGTTGTGAAGTTTCTAAACTTTGTTATGTCAAAGATGGAGTGGAGTCTAGGCGCATTTTATATATTTGCGCGAAGAAAGTACTCAGGCTGACTCTTCAGCAGCTACTGAGTTTCCATACAATGCACGGCATAAGAATAAAAACTGGAAGAGGCTTGTTATACCTAATCCACGTCGTATATTACTTATTGTCTAATGAGAGTTGCAGGAATGAAAGGAAGCAATTTCTCTAACCCCTGAGAATGGATATCTACGATCCCGGCCTGGGAAGGGAGCCAATGGGAAATTATAACCACGACTGAAAGGTACAACAACTACATGGCTGTAAGATATCTCAAGTTTACCATATATGAAACACAAAACTTTGTTCCGCACCAAGCTTATCGACAACAGAATGAAGAGCAAGAAGTACCCAACCAATTCCAAGAAACAACCCAGCAACGCCAGCGCTATGCAAATTTTCCCGCGTCGAATATAACGATATGTGACTATAGAATTCCCTACCACCGTCCGCCGTAGCCTCCACCTCCTCTCCTTCCCTTGTACCCCCCATAACCACCACCCCCACCACTCCGATAGGGACGCCCGCCACCTCTCGAACCCCATCCACCATCATCATAATCCCCGCGACCACTGGGACCATCATCATGCCTAGAAGGCGGCGGTCCCTTGAGCTCTTTCTGCAACACGCCATAAGTCTCGCGCATCTTCGCATAGCCCAGATGCATCTTGCCGAAGAAATGATCCGCCAGTCGACGGTCGTTATCAAGACGGGAAAGGTATGCGCCGCACACGTCGCAGACCTGCAGCTTCTGATGACCTGAGGGCCCAGAGGTATCGGAGAGGGCTTTGAGTTCGCGCTCGCACTGCTCCTTTTGATGCTTGGCCGTGCGGACTTTGTGAAATTCGGTAAGTGCGGTGGAGACGGAGCCCATTTCGGAGAGAATGGAGACTTCAAGGAGACCATTTTCTATGGTTTTGGAGAGGTCGGAGATTTGTTTGAGCTGGAAGGGGTTTGGGGGATTAGTGAGGCATTCTATCATTTCGGGTAAAGCGTGTGACTAGTAGGTGCTGTGCTAGAAGTATAAAGACGCAAAGAACAAGTAATTAAATGTAATGACGTACCAAACTATTCGTCTGACGGATTTCATCCGGTGTCTTCTCTAGCCGCCGCTGCGCAGAATCAATCCTCCGGTTGCAATCATCGATATATTTCTGCATGTCCCGTAGATAATCGTACTCGAAGCCCCATTTCGACTTTTCGCTCGCCGATGCACTTTCGTACTCTGTTTTTAACCCTTCGCTGTGCACTTTCGGACAAGGGCCCAAGTCTTGCTTGGTGTTTGTGAAGAGGTCGTGTGGGCATGTGCCAACAAGATACGAGCGGCATACTTTGGGATCGGTGATTTGGAGTTGGGAATTGCGCGATGAGCCACCAAATCCGACCATTTGGTCAGCTATATTACAGGGTTAGTTAATCAATGTTAATACCAAGTGGAAGAGGGTACTGAGATAAACATACCACCCATAAGCTGCTCGAGCAGCTTCCTCTGCTCCGCCGCCATGGTTAAAAAAGTATGGTTATCTCTGACTTGCGATGTTTGATGAAGCCCCTGCGCGCAAATATAGCTTCCGAAGAGAAAGAGCCCGGTTGGTAAATTAGCTTGGAGTTGTCTGTTCCCTTTACTCCTCCAGTTCAGGTCGGTTTTCTTCTCATCACCGCAGCTTCGATAACATCAACTTCTGAGCGGCGCCTAATGCGCTTATGTAACCGGGATTAGCGCGAGTCCAGGATCACATGATATCATGTTCGAGACACGGAGCAGGAGACGACAACATCCATCTAGATGCTATAGATTCGCATACATTTGCCTCCTTCACTCGTTAATTGAGCAGAGACACCATAATTGCAATTGTGTTGTTGGTTTCTTGCAACATGACGGCATGATTCTCACTCCTTTTCTTTTCCTCTGCGCCCTCCTTGCATTGCTGTCGCCTGCTGTCTCTGCTGCATCGGAGTATCATGAACAGCTAGTTCTGCGCCCTTTTCCATCTTCTCTACTCGCATCTTTTAATTTTCGCAGTAATGCCTCTCTCAAGGCGTTTGAGCATCAGAATTTTCGTTACTTCCCGCGATCTTTAGGCCAGATCCTCCAGCATGCGAGCACCAAGGAGCTACATCTAAGATTCACTACGGGGCGATGGGATGCGGAGAGCTGGGGGGAGCGACCGTGGCACGGCTTCAAAGAGGGCGGCACGGGTGTTGAATTATGGGCGTGGATAGACGCTGATAATGAGGAAGCGTGTGTTTTGACCAATTTGCTTAAGTAACTTATGGAATCAATAAACTGACGGTTTCCATTTACAGTGCATATTCCAAATGGATTACGCTGACTCAATCCCTCTCCGGCCTATTTTGCGCATCATTAAACTTTATAGATTCCACCAGAACGACACTACCCGTGATGACATTTGAGCCCGTGGGGAACCATTCTTCGAAATCTTTGCATCTGCTGCATGGGACGCTGCCCGGCGAGGTTGTATGCACGGAGAACTTGACGCCGTTCTTGAAACTGCTGCCCTGCAAAGGAAAAGCGGGTATTTCCAGTTTGTTTGATGGACATAGATTATTTGACGCTTCTTGGCAGAGCATGGCGATAGATATTCGGCCAACCTGTCCTAAAGATACCGCCGAATGCCAGGTGGAGATAGAGCAAACCGTGGATATGGTTTTGGATGTAGATAGGTCGAAGAGACCAAGAGGTGAGCCTGGATAAGCCTCCCCGTTATCTCTGCTCTATTTCGTCTCTAATTTGTTACAGATAACCCAATACCGCGTCCTGGTCCCGCTGATCAGTTAGTCTGCGATGAATCCAAGCCCTACAATTCCCATGATACGTGCTATCCAATCAGCAAGAGCGCGGATCAAGGATGGCGTCTATCTGAAGTGTTTGGGCGTAATGTCCCAGGCGCTTGCCCTCTAACAGAGGAAGAAGAGAATCATAGAAAGCACGTGTGCATTAAAGTCCCCAACGACCGAGAGGTACTAGTCACGGCCGGGTCGATCGAGAGGAAACATCTCGACGGGCTTTCCCGCTGCTATTCAATCCTCGACGACTTTCCCTTCGACCTAGTCCTGCCACCACGAAAACGACCGTCTGAAGTACCACTAGAACAGCCCGTCCTGCATGCGGAGCGAACAATAATCGGCCACGGCCAAGAGAGAGGTGGCATGCGCTCAATTCTTACCAACCCATCGAGCACCAACGCCGTCGAATTCATTTACTTCGAGACACTCCCCTGGTTCATCCGGCCATACATCCACACCCTCAAAGCTAAAGTGGCAACCCAGAACGGCACTGTCTTTTCCATCCCCGCGTCAGAAATCATCAAAGATGTCTTCTACCGCCCCGCCCTCGACCGTCAGCGCGGCACACAACTCGAAATCATCCTCTCGGTCCCCGCGGCATCTACCGTAACGCTGGTCTATGACTTTGAAAAGGCCATCCTCCGCTACACCGAGTACCCACCCGATGCTAATCGAGGATTCAACGTCGCCCCCGCAGTTATCAGATTACTCGGTGACGGTAGCAGGAGCAATGATTCCAACCAGGGCCGGAATGCACAACCGCCCGTCTACCTCCGGACGACCAGTCTGCTCCTACCGCTACCGACCCCGGATTTTAGCATGCCATACAACGTGATTATCCTGACGAGCACAGTCATGGCCCTAGCTTTCGGAAGCATATTTAACATCCTTGTTCGCCGCCTTGTTGCTGTCGATGAAGTGCCGGAAAGCGGGTTGAAGGCGAAGCTATTGGGGAGGATTGTGGCGGTGAGGGATAAGCTGAGGGGGAAGGGCGTTAAGGTTGAGTAAGGATGTTTGGTGGGGGAGATTTTTTGCATTTAGCTATCCCTATTTTCTCCAATGTAGTTGTCTCAATCTATCCCGTTTTTATGTATAGATTGATAATTAAGGTTTTGCTTTGACGAGTTCGCATGTTTGTCTTTTCTGTCTGATATCCTAGTTGTTCCTTTCTTTCCGATGTCGAACTGCACTTTGTAGAAACAAACCAAAGTAGACCAAAACAAGGAAACCACTCTATTATCTGAAGGAAACACAGCGTCATTTTTCAAAAGCATGAGAAGTGTGAAGAAACGAGAGGTTATTTTTTATAGCAGACGTGTATAGTCCAAAAAAAAGGTTCAAAGCAGAAACCATCATCATTATCTGAATTTGCTTGGAATCTCAAAAAGCAAAACATCATCAATCCATCATAAGAGCATACATACATATATAGCGAAATTTTTCTAAGTGATCAACAATAATAACCAAGAAGCAATCCATCCAGTCCAGAATATGAGGCCGTGCCACATCATCCCCAAGAAACAATTAATTATAAAGCATGAAGAACGGAAAAGAAATGAAAGATAATAAAGGAATAATCCAGCACCCCCCCCCCCCCCCCAAACGATTTCACGAACTGCTGCCCCCTTTATCTTCTTTACTTCCTGACCCAGCCGTCCCCGACAACGTCGCCTCCAGCGACTGCGGCTGCTGCGCCCGAAACTCCGAATGGCTCATCTCCATCTGATCCGCCCACGTCCCATGCGGTGAAATAGGCGTCGTTACGCTCTCATTATCTTTACTACCAGAGCCAGAGTCAGGTCCCTTCCCGCCAGACGATCCTGGTAGAGCGGGAAATTCTTCTTCAACGTTAACGCGAGGGGGAGCAGGTTGTGTGGCAGCTCCAGAGCCAGTTGTGCCATCGTTCGACAGTTGCTGTTGCTGTTGTTTTCCAAAGTAATCACCGCGCCCCCTCCCACCTCTCCCCCGTCGCTGACCCCTTCCACCACCCCTTCGACCACGGAAACCGGAGGCATCGTATCCACCTTCACCCTCCAGAGACGGCTCTTCTACCCCAGGAGCCACCGTATGCCCAGCGCCACCATCATAAGCAACGCCCCCATGCGCACCGCGCCGATACATACTCCCACCCCTCCCGCGCCCAGAGTCAGCAAACGCCACCGCATCCTTCTCAGCGTCCCACTCACGGCCCGTCTGCGCGTTAAGTTTCCGCTGGCGATTCCGCTCGCGTTCGCCATTCATGATGCGGCGGTTGGCAGTCTCCTCGCGGCGTTTTTGGGCGGCGATGCGCTCGCGCTCAAGGAAGGAGGCTTCGTCGGCTTCGGCGCGGGCATGGGCGGCAGCGCGCTCGGCGGCTTTGAGTTTGAGCGCTTTCATGCGCTCGGTGAGTTCGGATTCGGTGAGTTTGGGCTGGAGAGTGATATTAGCCGGGTTTGGAAACTTTTGAGAGTACACAGAAACGGGGGTTAGGGAGGAATGTGTAATATAACCAATTACCTTCTTCACACCACCGGTCCCGCTCCTATCCCCCTTAACCGCAAAAGTCCTAGGCGCAGCCTGCTCTTTCGTCTTTTTCTCCGCGCCATTATCCCCTTCCCCTTCCCCTTCACCATCCTTCAGATTTGCATTGTCTCCCTCCTCATTCCCTCCATAATTTGGCTCCCCGGACACCTCCCCTTCCTTACCCTCCCTCACCTGCTCACCGCCCTCCGCACTCACAGCGGCCGTAGGCGCAGCCGCAACCACCTTTTCTTCCACTGTCCCAGCAGCAGAGACAGGCGCAGCCTGCTCCCTCCCTCCCCTCCTCCCAGCACCACCGCGACCAGCACCTCCTCTTCCCCTCCCCCGCCCCCTCTCTCCACCACCACCGTACCCCCTCCCATTCCCACGGCCCCGGTTATTATATCCTCCATTCCTACCTGCAGCACCTTCTTGACGTTGTGCCGCCTCGTAGCTCCGTTGCTGCTGCTCCAAAGATTGTGACGTGAGCGGTTGCGGCTCTGAAGAAGCCGGTTGAGGTTTTGAATGAGGCGCAGATACAGGAGGGGCTGGTTCCGGTTCCGGTTGCGGCTCTGGGTCTTCGTGGTATTCAATCTCCTGCGTGGGGACGGGTATGATTTCATCGTCGAAAAGGTCGTCGACGCCGCGGGTTTGGGCGAATTCGTCCATTCTTGTTCGGTGGTTTGTATAAATGGAGAACGGGGCAGATGATTGAATTGCTCGTTGCTAGAACAGAACGGTGACTAGATATATATAAAGGGCGGGGGTGTATTATGCCTTGGAATTCGTAAATGTTAATAATCCGGAAATGGTGCCGGTTTGCGTCGTTGTAGTTCGTCGCGACTGCTACTACCCCCGTCCGCGGAGGGGCCGTGTACCTGTAATCCAACACTGATGCACGTCGCGTAGTATTGAAGCGCGGGCAGGGCCGATAATCAAATCAATTCAAAAGAAAAAGGTCTTTAACTCCCAAGTCTCATCACAGTCAGTGGTATATATAATGATCCCTCGCAAGCTCGTGGTCAAGCAACTCGGCAGGTAGAAACGCGGCGCTGATCAAATGCGCTCACGATGCGATGCGACCAAAGAACAAGCGGATGAGAAACGCGCTGTTTTATCTCGGTCTTTGTTCCCCTTCTTTATCCCCATATATTCTCGAATATACAGTGGTGTTAAAACAAAAACTAAGCAAAGTCCCCCGATTACCAGGATATAGTGGACAGAGGGAGAAATACATGTGTTGACATTCGAGGTAGCATTGGAAGGAGAGGTAGGGCTGAGCGAATCTGCTGCCCTCCACCGCCTAGTTGGGGAAGGAGGTCGAAATTGGGTTTGTCATGTGATGTCGGGAATGGAAGGGCGGGAAGCTTAATATTATATTCGCTGTTAAAAGTAACTTGTTAATTAATCAACTGAAGAATAGTTACAGTTATTCAACAGCAAAATTGTAAAATGAAGAAACAAAACAAGATAGGGAAACTAAAATTAATCCATATGCCCTCAGGTCCTGATTCCGCCCGCCCACACCTGATACTAAGAAACAAGGACAGCCTTTGAAAGGAAAAACTGAAACCTCAAAACGCCCGTTTGTCTGTTCTGGTCTGGATCCGAGCCACGTGTAAGATGGAAAAAGAGAAAGTCAAAAAGCAAATCCCAGACAAGCCTCATCGCATCGCCGTTCGCACGCAAGTGCACCCCGTGTAGGCACACTTCTATTCTCCACCTTCCTTTTCTCTGTCAACGTCTTCTGCAAAATCGTGAAATAGAACGTAAATATTCCCTTGCAATAATATTACCCCACCTCCGATACCAGAGACTACCCCTATTTTTGGAAAGCAAAAGGCATGAGGAAGCCACAGAACTGCAAAAGGAGACAAAAAATCGAACCAGTCTTTAGAAGCGAAACAACGCATGCAGGGATAAAAAGAATATATGACGCTGTCGTTATGAAGAGGAGTTAATAAAAAGAAATGAATACATTGGGGAAACGGGAGCAAAACGGAATAGACGAAGGACCATGGCCTCTGAACAAAACCCCTAGCATAGGGGGCTATGATGGCAAGAAGATGAAACAAAACAATAACCCGCGGTCCCATCAACTAAGATAGATGGAATGCGCCCTGGCCTTCGTGGATCGCAACGTTGAGGCGTTTACGGAGGATGTCAATGTTAGAGTAATCGGGCAGCTTGAGATAATTCACGCAAGTCATCACGCTAGGCAGGTAATCGTCCGGCAGGTACGGCGGATCGCTGGGACGGCAGACGACGGTAAACATTGGAGTTAGGCTCTTGAAACCTATATAGAAATAGTCCATCAGTATAACGGTTACCGTGGACAGAGAAAAAAGAATGTTCGCTAACATACCTCCAATTGGAAGTTTCGGGCTGCCGGTGACGAATTGCAAAAAGTCACGACGCTCTTGTTTCGTGAATTCGCTCATGACCTGTAGCAAGTTGCGCACGCTTCTGCTATCCATGTTGAATCCGTGGTCTGCTTTCATCGAGTCCATCAAGGCTGGGAAAGCGAAGTCAGTAACCATAAACAATTTAAGGTAAAAACATAATATGCCAAACTTACTTTCAATTGACCAGTCTTCTTCGACCTGACCGAAGAGCATAACTAGCTCATTGGGGGTAAATGACTGCAGAGAAGAATACGGGAACACCTGCGAGAATCCTGCACGGAATGCGTCTATCTGGGCCTGCACGCCACTGCCAAGGGTCATATCAATGACCTTATCAACGTACGAGCCTACGTTTTCCATCGTCACGGAGACAGAAGAACCGTGGGGGGCCAATTGAATTGACGGATAACCAGGCAGGGTGAAGTCCAGTCCTAGATCCTCCACTCGGACCCCATCGATGGTGAGCTCCTGCGAAGCACGAATCTTGTCCTCGGGGCTGAGCGAATCATCCTCGTTGATTGCGGCCTGGGCGGTAGCAAATTTCTTCACAACCATCAGGGAATTGGCAAGTCCAGGGTCCACAGCTTTCACGGTTGCAATCGTAGGGGTAACAATCGAGGACGACGCGCCAAGGCGGAAGAACGTGGGGTTGAAAGCGATATCAATGATTCGGGAATCCAGCATTGAGCGAGCAACGAATTTGCCAAGACCCTTGAAATATTGTAACTGCTTTTTGCCAGCCTCGGAAGCTGCCTGAGCACGGCTCATGGGAGCTGGGAAAAGGCCGAGTTTGCTGAAGACATAGTCATTCTGTTCGTTGGAGTCTTGTTCTCTCCAGAGCTTGAGCTTCTTCTTAGAAAACTCCCTCGAAACGGTCGAGTAGAACTCCAGCGTCGGACCCAAGCCGGTGCCCACCTCTTCGAAATACTCAACTTCGAGAACGCTGGGAGATGACCCGTACAATTCCATAACCTTCAGGGCAGATTCCAGGATGCGAGATCTAGAGATACGCACTTTCTGCCGCTGTAGACGGCCAGCAAAAGGGCGATCATCACGTCGCTGATCCCGTCGGTTGTCGTCAGACTGAGATCCTTGCCATCGCATCATTGACCGTGCATAGCCAAACGATGTCGACTGCAAGAATAGATGTCTCGTCTCGAAGGGGAATAGGAACGGGAAGTGACGCGCAAGGTCCTCACTCCAGCTTGGCAGGCAGCTGCTGGCTACAATCAAAGGTTCTTCAAGTTGACGATTAAGCTTCGCTGTAAGTTTTGTATTAATGAACTGCGCGAGAGGTTCTTTGACGACTCTGATCTGATAGTTACTCTCAGCCAAGATGTCGTCAAGCTGGGCGTTGATTCCATGCAGAACACCAAGCAGTCTGAGAATCGAGCCTGTGGTCTTGTTTTTATTCAAAGACTCGGGCATTCCAGTAGAATCCGTCTCTGAAGACAGACTGGTAAATGTAGGGGTCAGTGTGGATGGCTCGGGTGGAGGAGGCCCCTGAACGCGCTTGTATTTGATGGTGTGGACCGTGGACCACACATTGCGAGATACGACATCGGTGAGATGTTCTCGATTATGGTGGATCGCACGATACACGGTTGTGTCATTGGAGATTGGTTTGTCATCAACGCGGAATTCAATATGCCAGTCCTGGGGAATAGAAGCAATTGCTGCGGCATACGAGAACGGGCGCCCGGCAAACGCCAAAGAGCTGCCTAAGGATTGGCCTGAAGTTGGCGCAGAGGATGATGGCCTTCCCGCTGGAGTTGACTGTTGTGGTGTCGCTACCCTCGTTCCATCCTCTTTGCGAGCGGTTACTTTGCCTGTTGCGGCAACCTCCAAGTTTACAGCTGTGGGATCTGTAACTTCTTCATCGGATAGGTCGTCTTCCAAGTCATCAACAATGGCATCAAGAGCATCTTCCTCATCCTCTTCTTCATCTTCGTCACTAAGTTGTCTTTCGTCGGCACACTCCAGAGGTTCATCAGTCTCGTCAGTATCATCATCGGGAGGTGGTGGCTGGTGTCGATTCGACCGTCTTGTTCGGAGCGACCGCTCTTGAGAGCCCCCGGATCTTTCAGTGCGTGTGGACGAAGTATGCTGAGACTTGGTCCTATCTGGAACTCGAGTGCTGCGGGATGAAGTAGCTGGCTGAGGTGGCGGAGGAGGTAAACTAGGGGGTTCAAGGCCTCCAGATAAACTAGTGTCAGTTCCGCTCCCAGGAGCATCTCGAGGTCTAGACGAGCCGGAAAGTTGAGAGAAGAGCGTGTCACGATTACGTGAACCTCTTGGACGTTCCGATAGGCTAATTCTAGGACGAAGATAATCGTCAAGCGCTTTAAAATTGGCAATTGCATGGATGGACACCATCATGTTTCTGTAAGGCTTGGGGATTTCGGATTCCTCGTCAGCAATCAGTCGAAGTCGCAGCTGCTTCGAAAGCATGGATGTTGTGTTCCTATTATCCAGAGAGCTATGGTTGACGGTGATCACTTCAAAATGCTCGGTTCGGCTGAGAAGGTCATGTAGTTTATGTATCAAGACACTGAATGGAGTGGTAGGTGAGCCTGTTTTGCTGACGGTATCTGTTGAAATGTTCGATTCCATAAAAGCTCGAAGGAAATCCGTTTTGGCATTCTTTCCAGGTGCTATTTCAAAATAATATGGTTAGATTATTTGAAATATAAAACATCATGCGGCGTTCCAACTTACCTTGCTCCTCTTTACTAATAACGTCTAGCAAAACGCGGATGATTCCCGAGTTTAAAAGTTCAGAGCTCGTGATACTTTCCAGCGCATCGCCGTCAAAGTAGGTTGCCAATTTTTGGAAAAGGGCGTAGCCATCGGCAGGTCTCGCGTCATTATAGCAAGCCTCAATGTCGGAGACAAGAGTTTGCAATGAGCCAAGGATCTTCAAAGCTTGATCACTCATGCCTTTACCTTTACTACCATCATAGATACGAAGGAATTCTCTGGCGCTGCGCGTGACAAGATCCTCAAGAGCCGAATCCATACTTCGAGACATGGGGCCGCCAGATACCGATGAAGAACTGTCCGACTCGGACATGTCGTCATTGTCCTCTTCATCGTCATCATCTTCATCGTAGCGGTTATCCTCATCGTCGTGCATGCTATGATCTCTATCTTCATCGTTGTCAGAATCCTCATCGCTCTTCTCACCGGAACGTCCATTCTCTTGATTTTCGTCATGCTTGGATGACTTTCGAGTTGGTGACTTGATCGACAGCGGTGTCTCGGCAAGCTTGGTAATTTCAGTGATAACTCCCTCACGATGGAATTGATATTGATAGATATCCTCGAGACGCTCAAAGAGTAATTCAGCGCACTGTAGAGCTAGAGCGACAAGCGACAAATGATCCTTCTGAGACAGAATTGCAGCCAAGAATGAAGCATATGGTACAGTGCGCAAAGCATCCTCGATGATTTGGGCGTCCAAATTCTGGAGCATCTTTAGTTGAGCCATGAGTACCTTTTGCCTAACCGAAAGGTTTACAGTGCTAGAATAAGCGTCTGTCAGTGTAGGTAATAATATCGTGGCAAACCGTTTAACCTCCGTTTTACAGTCTTTGAAAAGCTTCATTCTCTTTTCCGCCGATGCTTTTGCTTTGGGCGACTTGGTGACTGGGAAAATGTCACTGTCAAGGCTGGCTTGCAAGTGATGATCAGAAAGTACTAGAGCTTCGTTCGGAACACCAGGGAGAAGCTCGCAGATCACGTTCAAAGTCTCAAACACCTGCTCTCGTGGGCGGTGAATTAGAGCCTGCATTATGTGAACGCTGTCAATCTTGATGGGTCCACCCCATTCGTTGGGAGGAGAAACCCCTGTAAGAATCTGATAAACGGTGTCCACCACGTTCATTTTAAGAAGCTCAACGGACAGTCGCGGGCTCGACTTTGCCGTGATTGCAAGCACGCGAAGAAACTGAGTGTGGATATGAGGGCCAATCAAATTTGTGGTGCCTGGTAGCAGCAACCGAAGAACAGCCTTCAACATATCGGGTTCAATCAGTTGCTCCAGCTTCTCCGGCTTATATTTAAAGCTTTCGACAACCCGGGAGACACATAGGCATCCTTGTTCCACGACCTTCTGATCATTGCTGGAAAGGACATGGAGCAATGTCGGCATAACGTCCTTTATGACTGGGAACGAGTCATGGGGTAAGTTGCGGCAGCAATTGGCAGCTGTTATCACGGCCGTACGTTGAGTGCTCGTGGGGAAAAAATCCAGGTAGGTCAGGCATGCTGTGAGGCCCCCTTCGCGAACAATAGACGTGGGAAAATCAACGGAAATCTTGGCAAGTGTCTGAAAATCGAAGACCGTTAGTAAGAATACTTTAGATAGCTTGGAGATCTGATTGAGATGGTATAACACATACACTGAGAGCCTGTTCGGCCAGGTCTATGAACTGTATATCAAGCAGTTTTTGACAAAGAATTGGTACCGCACCACCATATACGACGTTAGCGACAGAGCCACGAAGGGCTTCCATCAAATTAGCCAAACTCCGGCATGCAAGCAGCATTATTTCAGGATTCTCCTCTCCTGTCTCGCTGGGCTGCATCAGCGTAACCAACTCCTTGACATAAGGGTCAGGAGAGAATTGCCCCGCCAGGTTGTCTTCGTTTGATACCAGCAATAGATCAGAGAGCTCTTGCAAAGCAATGAGTTGGATTGACGGGTCTTCCTTCATGCGTAAGTTGTTGAGGATATCACGTAGCCGAGAGGATGTTCCCGCCATCATGCCACTCAAAGCTCGAAGAGTGCTCTGCAGCCCCAAAGGACTCCGGGCGCCGAACAAACTGGTCCGGAAAGGGTCTCCGTCATCGTCATCGGTCAAACCAGATGGGTGTGGGGCATCATTCGAGTCACTGGGAGGGGGTGGCTCCTCCTCCTCATCTGGCGGTGCAGCCGGCTCCTCTTGCTGAGTTTCTTCAGGTTCCTTCATGGTGACGTCCAACTCACGCTTGGAAACGCGCTTTTTATTACGGCGTGGAGGGGAAGTATTATTAGAAGGAGCATCTAAAGAGAATACTTGTTAGATGGAAGTATAATCCCCCCCAAATCAATTTCCATACCTTGTGTGGGTTTTCTATTTCTGCTTGAGCGCTGTCTGGAAGTAGATGAAGAAGCCGGGGTTTTCGGGTTGTCATCCGCGGAACGGGAAGAGGGGCTATATTGGGAGTCAGGGTAATCAGCATTTCCATCTAGCATCATCCATGTGTAACTCGTAAAAGCCCTTAGACGTACCCAGGTTGTGACATTGCCGGTGGTTGTCTCTGACCCCGTCGTTGAGACGGAGGGGCTGGAAGGTCAGTAGACTGTCCAGCAAGCTTTGCTCTCTTTGCTCTCCGGGGTGGCGAGACGGGCGGGGGGTGCTCAGCGCCGTCTGATCGTTTCGAAGGCCTTGTAGTAGTAGTAGTAGTAGTAGTAGTAGTAGTAGTAGTAGTAGGGGCTTTTCGTTTCCGGGCCTGAGGTGGCGGTGGGGGCGGGTTGGAAGCGGATGCAGGACGGGAGGTGGGAGAGGAAGGGTCTGCCGCGAGCCTTGCAGCGGAGCGGGTGATCCTGGGGGACATTGAGAAAGCTTAACTCCTTGAATCTTTTGACGATAACTCGGTGGGAGGCCTCATGCAAGAGAACTGTGGTGGTGATAGAAGAAGGGAAGAGGGGTCTCTCTTTTTCAAAGCTCTAAAAGTCGAGTTCGAGAACGTGATATCGAAACGGTAAGAAAAAAAGAAAAGAGCAGAGAAGGGAAGAGAATGGAGGAAGATATAAAGGAAGAGATGGTGGCAGTTGGTAGTATGAGGGGCCAGATAGAATCGGGAGAGGGTTTAATACCTATGAGACGAAGGGGTAGATGATGTTGATGAGAGAGAAGCAGCTCCCGGAGCGACAGGATACGCTCCTCTGCGAGAAGCAGCAGCAGTAGTAGTGGCAGAAGCAGAAGATGAGGTCTCTGGGATCAGTCCAGACTGGTCAGAAGCAGTAGCAGTTCGCTTGGCCATAAGTATGTCACACACAGGGCAAGTCTTCAACCCGCCATCCGCAGTACAGTGGACCGAGGAGTGGAGGGTTGGATGACAAGCGGATCGAGGACGGTGGTGGTGAGTGTGTGAGTGTGCGAGGGGAGAGCGGCGGAGGGGGTGTCTAAGGGATCATCTGTGCAGATGGTAGACAGGAATGTCAAGTGTTGGTGGAGTTGTTGGTGTTGTTTGAGTGGGAGGTTGCGAGCGGAGAAGAACAAGAAAGAAGATATGTCGATGATGGAGTTGGAGGAGGAATGATGAAGATGGAGATCAGTTGGTTGGTGGTGGTGGTGATGGAGACAGAGAGATATCGGGCAACGCCAAGACCGGGTTGGAGATAGAGAGCTACCTAGGTACTCACCACCACAATTGTCTAGACACATTTGTACAAATTATAAATAAATATTTATACAAGAAACAGTAGAGCAGAAGATGGGAGAATGAACTTTTACAGCTAGGATAATTATTGTGTTGCGGTGTCTTTTTCGTACCGACTACTTCTCATCCAGTTAGTTCTATCTATCTCCATCCTGCTAATGACGACACTCAAGGCTCTCTAATATATCCCTCTGATGCCAACGCACCCATCCATCCCACCATGCCAGTCGGGTCGAATCATGTATGGATTCGAGGTGGAAAATGGGACTAATGTGTTCCTGTCTTTGAGTCCAAATATCCCAAACACCCAATGAAACATCTCATTCTGCATACAATGGGCCGATAAAAGGATAATAGTCAAAAGGAGGCCGCCAGAATCCCTTAGTAGGTCCTGTCTCTTTATTTATCCGGCGTCATAGAATATGCGGGAGATATCAGCTAATTATAGATCCACGAGGAAATTCAGATAAAAAAGAGATTCCATGAGGGAACACTCTGGATGTTGTGTTAGTTCGTATACGGTCTTCGATAATAACATCCATACCGAGCACTTCGTATATAAATCGAAATACGAGCATCAGCATATGCCTCTCCTTGAGTGTCGGAGCATACCGAACTTGATATTCCTCCTCTGTCCAATGTGTTCAAAAGGTTACTCTGGTGTATTTTCGTTGCGCTAACAGGGCCAATTCATGTGAAGGAGGGACATGCCTGGTACTCGCTGATTGCCAATCCCGATACCGGGGATATCTATCTTCCATCGATGCCTTTTTGCATGGAATA
This sequence comes from Helicocarpus griseus UAMH5409, assembly GCA_002573585.1. NCBI lineage: Eukaryota > Fungi > Ascomycota > Eurotiomycetes > Onygenales > Ajellomycetaceae > Helicocarpus > Helicocarpus griseus. The sequence goes on along the minus strand of PDNB01000106.1, from coordinate 37,702 downwards.
TTCGGAGGAACGAGATAGAGAAGATGTATTCCACGGATCTATTTATACAGGCCTTTTCATCCCCGATTGAAGGAGAGAAGATGGCCGTATATAAGTCCTAATCTTTACCCGTCCATAGACGAGATAGATAGACAGGATTGTAGGAAGATGAAACAGCCAGAGAAGCAATCAATGCACAATTTAGACCACCTTTATAGACATATATCAAACCAGCCCATCTACTAGTATTCTGAGATATGAAGTAAGTAAGGATTTGAATGATGTTATGAGATCAGCCAACCTGATTGATTGATTAATAGATTCATGGCCACCACCACCAACAATCCAATCCAATCCAATCCAACTTTTCTCAAGAACAGATATAACCATCCCAGCTTCATGGTATAAAGTAAACAAACAGCACACACATACAATCTAATAATAATTAAGCCCTGTACCTTTAACCTCGCGTGCTCGGCAGAAGTGTTTGGCCAGTTCGACCATTTCCCCCACTTGGCCGGCAAACAGGCAGACATCGCGGATTCTTTTCTGTCTCGCTGGCTTTCCGATCATAAATCATAAATCTTCCCCCTCATCACCTCATTCTTCTTCCTCTTCTTCTTCCTTCTTCTTCTTCCCCCGCCGAAAGCCAGAGAGAGGCAAAGAACAGGGACTGAAAAGAAAAAGCAAACTATCAATCTATCAATATATACCCTCTTTTCCCCTGCAAATCTCTTAATATTTATCCCCCCTTTCTCGCCAAACTTCACGCAAAAACTCTTTTCGCCGCTCCTCACCCCTCACCCCTCCCCGCCTTCTACCTCGATTTAATTATCCCAATTTCCCCGTCTCGTCCATTTTGACTGGCTACATTTCCTCCGTATTTTCCTTTCTACATTCTCTCAGAGCGTCTGTCGCCATGGTTGACGCCGACCATGCCCTGACCAGCGTCGACGACGTCAACACCGTCGTCGCTCCGCTGGATCCCGAATCCTACGAATTCCCCCAGCATCGCCTGAAAAAGACCATGACCGACTCCTCCAAAACACCTCTCCTGCTCGTGGCCTGCGGCTCCTTCTCCCCTACTACCTACCTGCATCTGCGCATGTTCGAGATGGCCGCAGACTACGTCAAGTTTAGCACTGATTTCGAGCTGATTGGAGGGTATCTGTCCCCCGTGTCGGACGCATATAAAAAGGCCGGCTTGGCTAGCGCTGTACACAGGTATGTTGCCGTGTTCTTCTTTAGGGCCATTCTGGACGGAATTGAAATTCATGAGAGCTGCTCTTCGATCCGTGAGATCTGAAATATGGAACCCTTTGTTCTGACTCATCTCAAACTCGCCAGAGTCGCGATGTGCCAACTAGCAGTAGACAAGACGTCCGACTGGCTCATGGTCGATCCGTGGGAGCCCATGCAGAAGGAATACATTCCCACCGCTATAGTCTTGGACCATTTCGACCACTACATCAACCAAGTTCTTGGTGGAGTTGATGCTGGCGACGGTACTCGCAAACAGGTCCGTGTTGCCTTGCTTGCAGGCGCGGATCTCATCCATACCATGTCCACTCCAGGCGTATGGAGTGAGAAGGATTTGGACCACATTCTTGGACGATATGGGGTGAGTTTTATTCTTATACTTTATAGGATTTCGTGCGCTGACTTTTGCGCTGTTAGACTTTCATTGTCGAACGTGCCGGTACAGACATTGACGAAGCAATTGCCAGCTTGCAACCGTGGAAGGAGAACATCTACGTGATCCAACAGCTGATCCAAAACGACGTCAGCAGTACCAAGATCCGCCTATTTTTGCGGCGAGAGATGAGCGTGCGCTATCTGATCCCCAGCCCCGTCATTGACTACATTGAGAAGCACCAGCTATATGAAGACGATGCCGCTTCTGTTGCCAATGCTAGTTCGCAGGACAAGGGGAAGGGCAAACAAGAAGACGCGACCGCGTCCAATGCTGGGTGAATGAGCCATTCTTATGCCTTGGAATTGATTTTTCTTAACAGACTTTCAAGCCTTGAGGGGATTAGGAGAATGGGGTGTTGCGGTTATATTGATGGATTTGCTTGTCCTTCCCATTATGATGCATCCATCTGCGTGGAATAAGCCCATGCGCGCAACCGCAGGTGGACTTGCGCGGGTTTGCATACCTTGTCGGACGCTGCGGGAAACATGCATATCTTGCCAAGGTTTCCCGGTATCCCTTTCCTTGAGGCTAGCGACATGTCACAAATACCCCGTTCCATCGATTCGATACCTCGCAGTCAATCTGCAGCATACCGGAAGATGGGATTGGCCGTGTCGTCTAGCCCAAGGCCTGGAAAATATCCTAACACCTCAGTTCTACGGAAGCTATGTCAGAACAGCAGAGTCGATTCGCGATGCATCACTTTCGTTGAACACCCCTCATCTCATCCACGAATGAACGAAGATTCCAGCGGCAGGCAGCATGAATAATAGCGCTTTTATTTCCAATTATTGGGTTTCAACCATACATTATCCGTCGACACAAATATACATGGACATACAATAAGCCTGGGCAGATAAACATTGGTTGCGTACGGGAATATTGGGAGCAGCAGCGGACAGTAGCGTGGGCGTTTTTTGGCGTTTTCCCCCTTGTATTACTATCTATTTGCTGCTATTTATTGTTTGACTCTTTCTTTGTCCGTCCCTTTTTCTTCGGTTTGTTCTGAATAGACCATGTCCTATTGCTCGATCAATTGAGAAGCAAGAGTGTCGTGCCTAGAGAGCAAACATTTGGTCTTCTCGCTTGGGTGGTTGATTGACCGCTTTCTGCATAGAGAGAGGGCACGGTGATATTTCTTGTTGAATCTGGTCCGCGGGGAATTCTCCCGCCTGTGCGATGTATAGATATAGGTGGTTAATAGAGTGTGTGATTTTTGTCTTCATCTACTGTCATCTACTACCATTTTCTTTTAACGACTGCCATCCCCTCCCCCATCCCATTTTATATCTTTTCCCTTCCCCTTCATTGCTATATCCCCGCTGACTCACCCGCCAAGCAGCGAGGTGGGCTGTCCGCCTTCTTCCTCACCGGCTTATCTAATCGCCCCCCTCGGAGCCTTCCCCGCCGAGATTGATTTCGCCCCTGAACGACTTCTCTTGCCCCTCTTCTCTTCTCTTCTCTCTGTCCTGTTCTCTTTCATCCCATCTTTCGTTCCCTTAGATACAAGACGACAAGACAGATTCACTCGCTGTCTGCGCATTGAGACTGATCATCCATTGCCCATAGCCGCTACTACTACTACTACTACTACTACTACTACTGCCAGGTACGTGGTAACCTATCAGTTCCACATCATCACCATGGGCTATCCACACCGTCTCCATTCCGCCCGTTCAATGCCCGTGCAGCCCGTCTCCCTCCGCGGGAAATGAAGTCATAATTCTCCATTTATTTTCCCAATCCACTGGCCTCTATACACTGAGCCACAGATTCCCTTCTTCTCTTGCAGTGTTCAGCCGTTGAAAGCTCGCGCTTATGGCCCTGTGAGGCTATGCCTGGGTTAGGAGAGCTTAAATTTGATAGCTGCTCCACCGCAAGGTGCATCATAGTATCATACCGAGAACAAGCCACCGGTATGATATCATGATATATCATCATATCACGCGCGGCTTCTTCGCGGCTGTTAAGCTGGTTCACGATGCTCTTTAATGATAAACTTGTTTGATATTATTGCGCGCTTTGAATTCTATAAGAGAAAGCATTTTGCCATTTGGACTTGAGTCTAATTTATGCTTAAATTTGTTTAGTACTTTTTCCAAAAGCTACATACGGATAATTAACAGCGACCTTTTTACAGACATAACTCATCATCTTCGTATTTCAACGAACCTTCGTTATACTCGAAAATAACTTCCAATTGATATACCCCTTTTGCCTACCTACAACAATCGTATCTCTTTGAACTTAACCTCGTTTTCGATCAAAGACATCCTCTTACTACACCGCCACAATGGGTTCAATCGAGCTACCTGCCATGGCCACGAAGCCAAAGATCATCTTCTTCAGTGACTTTGACGGCACAATTACCCTCAAAGATAGTATGTTTTTCCAAAGTCTATCCCCGCATGGTCGCCTCCCCACTTTTCCTCTTTTGACAGCTTTGTCGATCTGGGTTTGTGAGGTATGGTGATGTCTCTGCAAGTGCAACACGCATGGAAAAGAATTGGGTTGATTAACAATTTTTGTCTTCTCTCTTTGGTGTATAGGCAATGATTTTATGGTATGATTGATGTAACATTTCTTTTTCTATCCTCCTTGGGCTTTCTTCTTGATGATGTAAAGGGCCTCTGTGGTGAGAACTCATTTGCTAACCTTATGAATAGACCGATAATCTGGGATACGGAGCAGAAAAGCGCCGACAAGGTAACCTTGATGTTTTGGAAAATAAAGTTACGTTCCGGTATGTAAATAAAACCTTTTTAAATGATGAAGATAGGACTAACATTCATCTTGATTAGTGAGGCCTTCCGGGACATGCTTGATAGCGTCGATACCCCCTTTGACGAATGTATCCGCATCCTCCTCGACAACATGGAACTAGACCCTCATTTCAGAGAATTCTACGACTGGGCAAACGAACACAACGTCCCCATCGTCATTCTATCGTCCGGAATGGTCCCAATCATCCATAGCCTACTGGTCAAACTCCTCGGGCACGAACCAGATAACATCCAGATCGTCGCCAATCAGGTTGGCAGCAGAAACGGGAAGGATATAAATACCAAGGGCGGTTGGGAGATTGTTTACCATGATGATAGGTTGGTTTCCCTGAGAACATACACGCTACAATATATATCAGTGTGATTTTCGTTTTGGCAATATATGCTAATTACAATCCAACCACAGCCACTTCGGCCACGACAAATCCCTTGAGATCAAGCCATACGCCGCCCTTCCAAAAGAAGAACGCCCAACCCTACTTTACGCCGGTGATGGCGTCTCAGATCTCTCAGCAGCATCAGAAACAGACCTACTTTTCGCCAAGAAAGGAAAGGGTATGTATTTTTCTTTACGCCCACCTATACATCGGTTATTTCCCTCCGCTGACTCGCTTCTAGATCTGGTAGCTTACTGCCAACGCGAAGGCATTCCCTTCACAGTCTTTGAGAACTGGTCTACCATCCTCGAAGAGACCAAGAGAATGTGGGAGGGCAAGACGGATCCCGAAGCTATTGCTGCCGCGGCGAAGGAGAGTGCGAATCTGTGAAGCCCTTTTCTGAATACAGTTTGAGAAGTTTACTTGTGCATCTACGTCTGCATCTAGAAATATATATGGATGGTTGGTTGGATGGATGGATGAGTGACGCATAGAGCATAGAGGTTGCGGTCTATTGTCCTTGATGATAGTCAAGGGAGTCTAAAAGTTGAGAGGCTGGGCCTCACTTCTTCACATGTCTTATTTCATGATACTCCATTAATGATTGATTTGATATGATACTTATCTCTCTTCTATGCCTAGCCATATAGCCATTGATTATTATGGATGACGAAGTTGGACGATGAGATGAGAGCACGATTCTATTGAAGTGAATATACCATGTTATTTGCAGGAGTCAAAGAGCAGCATTTGCAATTCCAACTGTATTCCTACTCGAAATCTTAAATTGTGTTGGCGCATTGAGAGGTACGGCCGCCATGTACCGAGCAAGAAAGGAAGTGTATCTCTCAGAAAAATAAGTAAAATTATCAAGACCGAGAGTAAATTAACATAACTAATAGAAAAAATGTGGACGTAGAATAACAGTAAAGAATAACAGTAAAGAAGAACTATGATCATCAAATGTTAGGTGTTCCGTGCTTGAGTAAAAAAAAGCCGGCTCGTCGGGGAACCCCTGATTCCCCTGCTTGATCCCTATACCCTCCCTTCATCACCATCACCATTACCACCCTTATAATCATCGAAGAGATTACAATACCATCTGCCACGTAACCATCCTCCCCCTCATCGCCTTCAAAACCCCCAGCGGCAACAACCCCGTATCCACCAACTCCAACCCGCCAAACCTCTCAAACACCTCCTCCGCATAGAAATTCACCGTCCACGCCATCTCCTCCGACATCTGCCGCGGATGCACATCCGGCAGCCCCCTCCTCCCCATCCCCGCCGCCCCAGCATTCCTAGCATTCCCAGCATTCCCTCCTCCTCTACCACCAAAACCACTACCCGTCCTCCCCCGCCCACCCCTCACCGTCCTCCCCAATCCATCCTCAGGATCCTCAAACTTCTTCGCGACAGCCCTCAATGCCCTATCAACACGCATCGGATGCTCAATCCCCGCTTTCCCCGGCTTCCGCATCAGATACGCCCACACCTCGCAGAAGCGGCCACTCGCCCGATCGCGCCAGCGCACAAACTCTTCAAAGCTCATGAATTCCTGCGCCGCGGTCTCCCACGGCAGCACCTTGGTAGACACGTAGCAGTCGCTGAAGTTATGGTCTGTTTCGTCGCGGAATTCGGCCTTGTAGTTTCTGCGCCGCAAGTACTCGGGCTGCGAGTAGAATTCTGTCTTGAGCTTTTCGTACTGCTCGCGTTCGTATTCTTGGTACTCGCGGAGGTAGGCGATGGGGTCCGGGCAGAGGTTGTCGATTACGAGGAAGAGCCGGGTGAAGGGGTTTAGTAGGCCGAGGCCGCCGAGGGTCTCGGGGAGGTAGAGGAAGGCGGGGGAGATGGCGGTGCGGGGGTTGAAGCGGGTGGTTATTGTGTCTATTAGGTGGGCGGTGACGGTTTTGGGGGTGTCTGGGTTGGGGGAGGAGAAGAGGGTGGCTTGGATGTTTTTGTGAGTTTCTAGGGTATTTTCGACATGGACGCGGCCGAAGCAGTTTGCGGGGCTATTGGGGGTTAGTTTATTTTTGCATTTGGAAAGGAGGGTCCAAAGGTCCGAGAGTAAAGGGGAGAGGGAGAATACTCACTCTGCAAATGTATAGCTGAAGAATCGTCCAATGCAGCTATTCCACGTCTTGACCCATTCTAGTACACTCTTGCAGCCGGCTAGCTGCTTCTGCAGCTGCTTGATATGCTGCAATACGTGCTCCTCGTCAATAACCCAGTTGCCGGATTTGGGGTCTAGGACCATAAAGTTCATCACGACAGGGCCCTCAGGCAACACTTTGACAACTTCCGGCTTCTTCGTCCGCCCTTCCCCTTCAACAAAATAGACGGAACCTGTCTTGCTCTGGTTAAACTCCAAACCCATAACCTTGGCAAATTCTTGCATGGTCTGCCACGCTCTGGCGCATTGGTCTGGCTTCCCAGCGAGCCACAGGTCATCGTGGAAGCGGTAGAGGATCATGCCGGTTCGCTGGTTGACGGCAAGATCCATAAACACAAGCACCATTTCGCCCAAGAGCTTGTCAAAGATGTGCGCCATTGGCAGACCGCGCTTGCGGGTCCGAACCGGTTTCCCATTCAGCATATCAAGGGGTGGCTCCAGCGCCTTTTTAAAGAACGCAATCCACTCCTCTTGGAAGCCCATAAATCTAAGCACGGCAAAGACACTGGTATGGGCCAACCCCGTACCGAACCATTGAAAATCACTCTGAACAACAGCAGCCTCACCTTCAAGGGAGCGCCGGACAAGGAACTCCGTAGCCAACGTGCGCAGCAGCAGCTGTTTGGTCTCCTTGGGCGATAATCGCTCTTCCTCGTCGTCAGAATCATCGTCATCGTCGTCATAGCCGGCTGCTCCTTCAAAAATCTTTGATGGCAAGGGTGAGAGGAAGAAGTGATTTCTGTAAGCTTCCTGCTGGACTATCTGGAGGTTTGTGTATCGACTGCCGTTAACCTTAGCAGAAGAGCCCAGGTAGTATCGCCGCCTAGCGCGGTCTTCTGGCGGCAATGTGGTATTCTGCTTCCAGACATTGGTGTTCTTTTGGATGCCCTGGAGGATACCTTTCAGCTCGACAGCCCATATGGTTCCGATCCAATGGGTGAAAATGGCTTGGAGGACATCGTCGTCCATCATCACGCGCCATTTGCCGTTTGGACTTTGGCGTCTGCTCAATATATTAGTATCTGTACGGATGTAAGAGGGTAGGCACCTAGGTAGACCTACGGCACAACAGGCATGCCTCGCTCCCCCAGTCCCCAAGACCAATTCTGAATGTTAGCATATCTCATATTGAGGACATCCCGGATCTCATTCAGAACATCTTCGTCACTAAGAAAGTCGCGCAAGCTCGCCTTCTTCTCATCGTCAAACAAATCCACCTTTAGCAACGACTTGATACACCACTGTAGACTTTCACGATCAAAAAGCTTTTTGTTATCAAGCATAGAATCGCCTTTGTCCCTTACACTTTGTCGCATGTCCTTCAATGAGGCTTCAGCATATTCTGACGTAAAAAGACCGCTTAGATAGTTATCAATCTCCACCTCATCTGTCTCAAGCGGCGTAAGCACCACTTCTTCAAACTTATCACGCAGCTGCTGCAACCTCTCTTTTTGGATACTCTCCACAAGATCAAACGAGTCATCCGCCGCCTCCTTTTCCAGCGCGGAAGGGGGAGTCAATTGCGCATTTCCGCTTTTGGGCTCGTCAGTCCACTCAATTAACAGCCGCGAGTACAGATCCGCCAAGTCGAGTTTTTGCGTGTCGGCCTCCATCTTCGCGCGCAGCTTTCTCTCAAATCCAAGTAGAGCATTTTCGCTGATTGAAGAGTCATAGTTGGACTGGTGGACCCAGCGAAAGATATTGCCCAGTTCGTCCAGGTCGTCTTCCGGCCACATGTCCAGTTCCTTCATGCCATCGTGGAGACAAAGAATTTTTTCACGGACATCGTCGCCAGCATGCTCGGCTGCAGCAAGGACTTGGGCCTTGCGCTGCAGAAAGTCTTTACGCTTTGTCTCGAGCTCTTGGACCTTGGTGACGGTGATGGATTGGAGGGTCTGGGAGAGGATGGAGGAGGGGGCCATGCTGGGTAGATATCAATTGCAGGAGTGATGATATTATCAACGCAGTAATAATCGGTATACTAGCATCTGAGGGAGGAGGGGAAAGAAAATGTTCTTGGTGTTTTCTCGTATTCCTGGTCCTTTAGCTTCATCTTCAACGGGCCATTGGCGACCTCTTTATAGCCAGACAACGGCACAATTGCAGCCCCTTGACTCATCCTCCGTGCAACTGTCGAATTGTTTCTTTGCTTGACCATCGACGACCATTGAGTTCCATTGGCTTCCGGGGTACCTGTTGCCTAATATTTAAGTTAGTTCCCCGCGATCTTCTTAGGGAGCCCGCATGGGATGGCTGCGGATAGACGTCAGACGTTGGCTGGTCAAGCGAAGATGCAGCGACACGAGACACGTAGCTGGGGTGAGGTTTATCATTTCCAAGGTTGTTTGGAGTGTGTATAACTATATCCGACGAAGAACGGAGTGTGAGCTGTCTGTCTGAAGAAGGTTCTTTGGAGTTCTAGGAGCTGGGTTTGAGCTAACGGATGACTCACCAGCCAGCAACTGCCCCTATAAGCTTGGTTAAAGACCTAGACTCTAGTTAAAGGTCTGGTTAAAACTCTGGTTAAAACACTAGCTAAGTTCCAGTTAAGCTCCAGTTAAAGGCCTGCGAACAAGAGCTCCCTTAGCGTGGGTGGCTGACATACATGTAGATGGAAAAGTTCAAAGCATCCTCCGCTGCATCATCCACCATGCCGCCATGCAACGGCATGCGTCTCGGCTGTCAATGCCGCGAGCCTCGACTTTGAAAGAATGCTGTCGGAATATGGAATGAAGCAGCGGCCCTTTATTTATGTCTGCCGTCACATCCATGACTTCTCCATTCCTCGATTGGGACATAAAGGCAGCTTCAATTACTATTTCACTCAACCAGCCAATTGCTACTCGAGGGCTTCAGCTATGGCTGCCAGTCGACTAACTTACCTTTGAGTAACCTAACCTGTCATTTTTAAGACAGTGACGCACGGTTGAATTTCCGAACTCGTCTGACGTGGGCCGCCAAACAACGGCTGGATTGAGCCAGCTGAGATCTTTGCGTTACACTCCAAAGCTTCCTTGAGGGCCTAATAATGTTAAATGAGGGGATTTCAGTCGACTAGTGATATCAAGCAAAGTTTTAGCGTTGCTCGGCTATGAGTCCACTGGGACTGCTGGCATCAGGGCTCTCCCCGCATAACATGCCATCAGACTAAGAAGTGGGCACTCCAAATCAAACGACAATTGATTTTGCATTGGTGTTGGTGTTCTCAGCACCCTGTGCATGCTACCTATCCCTACCTGAGCTACAAACAATTGATATCCTGATTGCGTTCACTTGTACTGGATGGATGACGCGTGAGCCGCCATCCCGTCGGCTCGGCTCAAATTCGAATCCTGTTGAGAACTCACGCTAAAGCCATGATAAATCTCTAGTTTTTCTGCTAAAACAAATGCCAATCCCTTTGCATACGTCACAATAATTGGCCGATGTTTTTTCCCGAATTTTAACCAAAAGAGTCATTGGATTATGGCCTCGGGATTGTGTCAATATCGGCTTGGGCACGGCGTCGACCGCCTGGGCACCTGCCGATAACGACCGAGTTCAGAACATATCGATGAGCGTAATGGGAGCGCTGTTTAAGGTTCTTTTATCAAATATGATTCTCCACGCAATTCTTACGACGCAGCCATGTCTTCAACGAGAATATCTTTGAAATCGAGTTGACCTTAGGTCATAGCTTTCGGTTGTAAACCTGCCGCATTGGATCCCTGCTATCGCGACTAGCAACGTCGGCCAAGGCTGGGGTGCCCTCTTTAGCTCGCTCACTTTCCGCATCAGCTCCGCTGTCGTTGGTGGTTATCGGTATCTTTCTGAGCAGTAGCACAGCATCCCCGCACACGATGGCCTCTTCCACTGCAACCTGGCTCGGGATCTCCGTGGGGGAGCTCGTGTTTACCTCTGCTTCGAGAAAGCTCAAGGAAGATTCTCCCCGCTCCTCGTGTTAGAGTGATTGTTCTCTAATCTTTAAACCCGGTGGCATCCGGCCTTTTCGGCTTCGGATATGTATTCGGTCTGCCACTTATAAAAAGGCGGGAAGCCTCCTTTCAATCAAGGCTGTTTCCTGTCCTTGTTTCTCATCGCGCCGTTCAAGGTAACTCGTCCAAGATGCGGTTCATTACGGTTTCGCTCCTGACCCTTTCGTCATCCCTTGTGGATGCCTGTGCAAAGGACTATATCCACAGGAAGTCCCTGGAACCGCGCGAATTGACTCTTGCAAAAAGGGCGGGCGAGTTCCCTCCAGTCTTGACCGACCACGAGTCAGTTCTGTTGAATTCTTTCGACAGCAATACCATCAGTGACTGGTCGTACTATTATACTCATGGCCTCCATGTTGCCGGCACGAACAAAACCATGGCAGAATGGACTGCTGAAAAGTGGACTGAGTTCGGAGTTCCGGCAACCCTTGCCTCCTATCATGTCTATCTGAATTACCCAGTTTCCCATTCCTTGTCCCTTACTCTTCCCGATGGCACTGTCTGGAACGCAGAGCTTGAAGAAGACGTGCTCCCGGAGGATGACACCTCCAGCTATCCTAACCGCGTCCCAATTTTCCATGGTTACTCTGCATCTGGAGAAGCAACGGCTGAGTATGTCTACGTTGGGCGCGGTCAGCAGGTAGATTTTGACCGGCTTGTTGAGTTGGGCGTTGAGCTGGATGGCAAAATTGCCCTCGCGAAATACGGAGGTCCATTCAGGTAAAAACCCATAAGTATTTAACAGATAATAGCAACTCGCTTACAATTTGGTAGAGGTTTGAAGGTAAAGAATGCTCAGGACCATGGCATGGTTGCATGTGTGATATTTACGGACCCCGGCGACGATGGAAATATCACAGAAGCAAACGGACATGCGGCTTATCCCCACGGCCCTGCAAGGCACCCTTCATCCGTACAACGTGGCTCCGTTCAATTCTTGTCCACCTATCCCGGTGATCCAACTACTCCAGGATACCCTTCCAAGGAGGGCTCGCCTCGTGCAGATAAGAGCCCTGTGACACCAAAGATCCCGTCAATCCCGATTTCCTGGCCAAATGCAGACAAGATTTTGTCTACATTGGACGGACATGGCTCGTCAGGAGAGCAGGTTAATAGAACTGGTTGGGTTGGTGCCTTGAATGTGTCGTATTCCACGGGACCTGCCCCGGGGGCTGAAATTGCAATGAGCAACGTCATGGAAGACGTCTATAGACCAATTTATGATCCCATCGGAATTATTAACGGCACAAAAGGAGACGAGGTAATTGTTATTGGAAACCATTGGGATGCTTGGCTGATTGGCGGCGCTGGCGATCCTAACTCTGGCTCGGCTGTTATGGTTGAACTTGCAAAGGCGTTTGGAAAACTGCAGGAGACGGGATGGAAGCCGAAGAGAACAATGTAAGTGCATGTCTATGCCACACACTTCATGCACGCAATTGTAGCGCTGATCGGTTTATTAGTGTTATGGCTTCTTGGGATGGAGAAGAGTATGGTCTTCTTGGCTCAACCGAGTGGGTTGAAGAATATGTATGTGATAGCCTCCTCTGTCAATATCCTTTTTCTGTCATTCGTTTTGCTAATGAAACCTACTTCCAGGTCAATTGGCTTAAAGAAAGCACCGTTGCTTATCTCAACATTGACGTCGCTGTCTCCGGTCCCCGCCCCGATATCTCTGCAACACCTAGTCTCCACCAAATTGCAACCGAGACTATGAAGAAGGTTATCTTCCCTTACAAGGGAAGCAACAACATGACTCTGTACGATTGGTGGTATGCCCAGAGCGAGGGAGAGGTGTATGTTTTGGGAAGCGGCTCCGACTACACCCCCTTCGTTCACAATGGTATCGCCTCGGTAAGTTTCTAGTACTAAGGGCGACAGCAGCGACTTGTTCACTAACACTTCTCACAGCTGGACATGGGCTCCTCTGGCGGCCCCAACGATCCCATTTATCACTACCACTCCAACTACGACTCCTTCCATTGGATGGAGACCTATGGCGACCCAGGCTTCGGCATGCACAAGGCAATGGGCCAGTACCTCGCCCTTCTCGCCTATCATCTGGCCACGGACGACGTCATCCCCTTCGACGTAACCAACTACGGCAAGCAAATGGCCAAATACCTAGAGGAGCTTAAGGAGACTATCGCGACGTCAAAGGTCACCGTCGACCTGTCGCGACTGGAAGCGGCTATTGGCGTCTTCAACAAGGCCTCCGCGGCGGCGGCTGAGTTGAAGGCGCAGGCAGAGAAGCAGGGAGATATGAACCTCGTTAATCTAGTCAATGCCAAATTCCGTGACTTTGAGAGAGGGTTTGTCAGTCAGGGTGGCCTGCCGGACCGGGAATATTTCAAACATCTGATCTTTGCGCCGGGGTTGGATACTGGGTATGGAAATCTCTCTCCTAATATTTGAGGTTTAGCAAAATTCCTCGAACAAAAGGCTAACTCGCATGCTCCTTTTTGTAGATACGCTCCGACCACTTTCCCCGGAATCACAGAGGCAGTTGAGGCTGGAAACCACACATTGGCGACAGAGTTTGTGGAGAGGACAAGCAACGCCATCTATGTCGCCGCTGGAATATTGACCCCGTGATTTATCTATAAGTTGGGTTTTTATTGGACATATGCCCTAATGCGTAATGACGGTAAATATTATACATCTAGAAGCCGAGCAACTCAAGCTTTTATAAATACAGGGGGTATATTATGTAGCTTGCCATGGTTAGGCGGCTGTCCATGATTGATTTTGAGTAATTGGTAATATTGTTTTAAGAGGGGACGGTTGTTATCTATGGTTTAATGTCTATACTCTCTTCATTCTATATTTGCAACTGAAAATATCGCGAATTTGAGCATCATATTGAAGTACTATACAATGACCCCTCTCCTAATATATGTTAAGGTAATAATTTCTCTAAATATATGCCATGAAACGTTTGTCTCATATTCAACTATTATAATTCTGATGATGAAAACCTATTTGCATTGAATTATTATACGATTAAATAATCACACATCCTTTTTATTGTTGCTTCCTTTCTCAATAAACCTCTGCTTTCATTGTCCGGAAAAGGAAGCAAAAGCTGAAGTAAAGGGGAAAGGGGACAGGGGACAGGCATACTATTATACCTACTCGTTAGCCTCTATATGACTGGCAGCCAACCAAAACGCCAGTCTCTTGATAAGATTATACAGAAAAGATGAATATTAGATTTGAATGAACGATTTCTTTCCAGCAGCAATGAAGATTCTAAGGCGGTAGTAGAAGTGAGCATATTAAGTGAGGTATGTAACAGCATCATGAAACATCAAACCATATAAAAGCCATTCAAATAAAAAAGAGCAACAATAACAAGATCATCATTATCTTCATCATCAAACAATCCGGTCCTAGGCCTGAGGGAACTCTTGGTTTTGCTTCGCACTCCACAGGTTGCCCCCCGGTCTCAACATGTAAACCCCGAATCTCGTACATCCATCCACCAGAAATCGCTGAGGAGTATCGAAGAAATAAACCTGAATTATCAGAACGTTCTCGCTCCGTTTCGTGACGCGGCTGAGCGCACTATCTACTCGAGGCAGCAACTGATGCAGTTTCCCTCGATCGGGAGTTCCTTCTATAGTATTGTATTAGGCGTTAGCAGACTTGAACCTTTCAAGAAGCGGGAAAAAGAAACCGAATAGAATAAAAGCTAATTCTTAGGTGGCACGTACCCAGCCCTCTGGGCATGTCGCTGTCCCTGCTGGGCATTCAACTTTCTCTTTTTTGCACTGAGCCTGGGGGGCGGGGCTGGCAAAGGTGGTACCGGCGAGGGCGAGGATGGCGGAGGCAAAGAAGAGCTTGGAGAAGAGCATGGTTGCGGTTCTTGAAGGTGGTTGAAGTACGTAGTGGGTTTGAGACTAAATTGGAAGAGCAGTGATAGGATTAGCTGGAGATGTAGGCTGTTTGGTTGTCTGTTTCTGTTTGATTCGAATTCAAAATACGAGGTCGTATGACTCTATTTATGTTCAACTTGCTGGACGGTAAATGTCCTGGATAGAAAACAGCAGGTTTTGATATTGCGCAATTTGACAGTAAGTCTCCGTCTCTGAACCCACGCAGTTCAGCTGAAGGCTCTTGCTGAGCGCAAGCTGTTCAGTCACAGCCTACATATCCTGTGGGCTCAATTTGACTGCGCATTCTAATTAATTAAGAAATGGGGCGATGTATCCGCAAAAAGAATAAACAGACCATTGTGTCTGATCCAACTGATGAAGAAAGAGGCCTGCATTCTTCTCTTCGACCGGAGACTTTTCATATATTTAGCGGAATCCAAGATATCTTTTCCCCGAAGAATCCAATAATGAGTATGAAATGGGGCGCACGATGATTTGAAGAGTATGAGCCCCGTTGAATAAGTAGATCATCGTCCTTGATTTTTTCAGCCTCAATAATTAACATCTGTCAATGGGTCTGCTAGACCAGCTACGCATCCCCTGAGCGGCTAGGAGAGTAGAATTTGTGGGGGAATATCACCCCTACGTGGGACTTTCAGTCCGGGCTGTCAATCGGAGATCCATATGCAAACCAGATCAACCATGTCCAATGTTCATAGAGAATTTTGGACATCTTGAGCCTCATCTCAGGCTTTGATGTGAAGTGCCTCAAGAGAATTTGATTGAGACTCATCCCAGTCGCCAGAACAGCGTACAAACGTGCAATGTGCGACATGCACTCCACCCGCAGGGCAACTCTCAGCTAGGCTTTGTGAAAATACACACGCCTAAGCCCATAAATTCTGTTGTCAGCAGATTCTTCAATTTCTTTTTAAAGCAAAACTGGGGGATCTGAGCAGGCATTCCAGAGATCGCAAGAAAACATACCACCGTCGAGTCTGCATTGCCTGAACATCTTCCTCCATACTATTCCGGGGCTGTGTTGTCCGCGATATGCAATTGCCCGCCCTAATTGAGCGGTGATGTAGTAGAGCGGAGCAGGTACCCACGTCGTGCCCATTTCTAAGGGTGAAAGGGAATTTGTAGATGACTTTTAATGCGTTTCCGTGTATAATTGTAAGAATAAACGAGGACAATTCAGAAAGCGCAGATGTTGCCCTAAACCGGATTGGGCTGGAGTTCCGAGTTACCTACCTCTACTGACAATGTCGCCTATCGTCAAGTACACCCCATATCCTCCAGTTATCCCACAGCAGCACTCAGCCCGCCCTTCACCGCCATCTTTGACGTAACGGAGTAGCTACCCATACCGATCGACACGACATGAAACGGATCGGGCAAACCCTCCGCCAGTCAGCCATCCCGAACCGGTTACACAACATAGCGAACTGGGCTGCTCATCCTACGTGTTCGGGTCAAGTCCTTGACAGTTACATCGCATAACTGATGGAGAATGCGGGTGTAGATGGAATGTAAATATGATTTAAAAGAAAACATATGCAGGGGGAGCTATACTAATAGTACTAGTACTTATTCAGCCGGGCAGCTTTGCATGATATTATATAAATCCGCTGGTTCTCGCCATTATCGACAGTCTTTTTCGAGTGTCACTGTTGGGTTGGAAAACAAAGCCTGAGAATCTGCGTTTGCGGATACTAAGCCCTTCTAGCAGGGGGTTCTTTTGCAGCTGCTTCGGTTTTTTTAATATAACGGGACCTCTATGGCGAATGCTGTGCTTTTGTGGGGTAAGAGTGTATGCGGAGTGTATGTTCTATTCAAAGGGCGTAGCTTGCGCCTGGATCATTGTGAATTAAAAGGTCTGAGGACGGTGTATGCTCGCAAAACGAGTATTCAACTCGGGAAAATCATGCGAGTGGAAAAATGTCGTGCAGCAGAAGCGGAGGAGAAGAGAATGTGAAAAGAGCACAGTAGACAACCACCCTAAAAGAAGAGTGTATATGGTATGTACAGCGCAGCACAAGTAGAGCCAGGTAAGTATAAATCAAGCCCACGTCTTGCTTAGTATAAACCAATGCATACAC
Organism: Helicocarpus griseus UAMH5409; assembly: GCA_002573585.1. Classification (NCBI taxonomy): domain Eukaryota; kingdom Fungi; phylum Ascomycota; class Eurotiomycetes; order Onygenales; family Ajellomycetaceae; genus Helicocarpus; species Helicocarpus griseus. The sequence continues at coordinate 20,740 of PDNB01000106.1, read as the reverse complement.
CCATGGACTAAGATCGCAATCATCATCTTTGACGGACAACAGGTATGTAGTGCCAGTGAAAAGAGTCGATCCCTGAGTAAAAAGTGCAAGAGAAAAGATTCCACGCGGCTATGTTATAAGCTTAAAATCGCTCAGTTCCATCCCATCGAGCTGCTCTTCGCACTTTTTCAGTAGCTGTTCAATCGACGGAATGGCGCATTTGGAATGGCTATAGTAGTAAGTACTTGTGCGCTGGGCGGCTGGGAAGTATAGCCCGTGTCGAAAGCGATGGGCAAAGTCTTCAAAACAAAGGCCAGGATAAGGGGCGTCGGGGCGATGGGGGAGAAGATGAAGGGCTCTCAGTCGCTTGGTGAGGGCACCTAGCATAAGGGAATCACATTCAAAACTGCAGTGCTCGTTCTCTAGGTAGTCATCGAGATGGGTGTGAAGGGTTGATATTATTCGGGATAGGGAGTCGCTTCTTCGGCTGTTGATAGCTTCTGTAAATACTGTCAGTGTGATCAATGTGATTGATGCGTCCCGTAATTATGTGAGCTAAGTGCTAAGGGGGGTTTGTAGGAAGAAAAAGTAGACTTTTGACTAACCAACGATAGACAGGGGGATAGGTAGTTCCCCTACTGGAAGATCCCCCTTGCCTTGCCGTAGCGCAAGTCGAGTTACATGTTTAAATTCTTGCGGCCGGTTAAACACCCAGCAAATGCAAATCCAGCCCGGAATATCTTCTGTGTAGGTCTGGGGAATGGAGAGCTTGAGTTTGTCAAACCAAAAGTTTGAGAAAAGCTCGACGGCTTCGTGGACGTCGTACTTATCCGCAAGCACAGCGACTTGTGTATATGTATCGACATCGAGCTCTGCTGGCACTTTTCGTATGTGCCCGTGAATAATGTTGAGGAGGATGAGAAATGCGTCGGGATCGTCATCAGGGAGAGATATTTCGACGCTCCCGGTCTTGTTCAAGGTGTTGCTCTCGCTGAATTTTCGTTGAAGCATGGCACGGAAGACGGATGAGGCGAGAATTAGGTGCCGTGATGAAGCCCGCACTAGAACTTCTATTACGGATGATGTCAGATTAGTAACTATATTTAGAGAACTCGGGCGCGTTGGAGCTGGCGAGGTTCATTCACCTTGTTCATAAGCAAGTACATCATCGCTGCGGGATTTGCCTAATAGCTTTAAACTTGTATCCTTCGCGGCGGAAGGTCTTTGTTGTGTAAGCGTACCCTCGACCTCGTCTCCTAGATCGGATAAATCCTCGAATTCTAGGTACCTCGTCATTTTAAGCATCACATCGCCATCTGGGTCAAGATTCAGAAGCTCAGGCACCAGCCGATCTAGCTTTGTGACCGCGGCAGTGGGTGGAGTAATAGCTGAAGGCATCTTGGGAGGTTGGCGCATATAGTTTGATTGGAAAGGTTGATCATGGCAAAGATCCAAGGGACTGGGACCGGCGGAGGGAAAGGCGGAGGGATAATGCATTGTTAAAAAGCAAAACACGGGGCGGCCGCCGTTCCATTACCTCATTATGATAAGAGAACGGAGACTTCATTTACGGCAGTCCTCATGGTCGTGTGACGGAGGAGAGGGTGGGTGACGGGCCTGTGTCAATTTCAAGTTCTTCAACCCAGATATATGTTGGTAGCCCGTGTGTGCTGGCCTACGTGGCATTCGCTGTTTGCTATCACATATCGCGGGCCTTTGGAAGAGAGCCGAATAACCCCCCCGCACACGCGATTGGGGTTTTAGCCAACCGCGCCTGGTAGGAAAGACAGGGCAGGGTAGGCGGAACAAAAAAAAGAGTTTCAGATCTCCGCTGCAACAAGGGAGAGATTTCGAGATGGCCCATTATTTAGCGGCCCCGGTCAGCAACCTTGTCTTCCAGGATTGTGGCACACTTCACAGGCAATTCGTGCACGGGCATTGGCTGGCCTGGAAGCCATCATCACGTCAGTCTGGCGCAGGTGCTTATAAACCGCCAGCGACGTCCTTCAAAGGAGGGCGTTTATCATAGCAGGTGGGGCACGGGGGCCTTGGTCGTGACCTATTCTGCCGAAAAACGTGGGAAAGAAGACCGAGTCCTCATGGCAGACGTTTTATCAGCAGTAGTGATAGACTGCGTTGCAAAATGCACACGGTCAGAGTAGTTAAAGGGGCTGACAAGATATCCATGCAGGAGCTTTGGGCTGAAAGTGACAATTATCCTTGCAGTCAGGCGTCCGCTTCCCTACATCATTTGAATCCTGGTTGCAGTAGGGTCAGTATTGGCATATTCTAGATTGGGATACCTGGGTACCTTGGTATATACTAACGATCTTTGGGTATCGGAGCAGTGGGCGTCGACTTCCTGTGCTTAGGGGATGTTGCATCCGCGAGGGTTGTACATGTACATGTTCGTCGGGCGAAACAAAGAAACAGGTGCTAGTAACTCCCTAATGCTCGTGGTTATCGCTTATCAACTTGAAACTTGAACCTTACAGCTCACCCGTATCCGAATCTTAACAAGATGATAATTGTATTGGCTAAATGGCACCCCCTTCAACCCTGGGCCATAAACACTATCTAGCAACAGGTATATTAAGTATCTGAGCAGACCCAATTCACAAACCGCGACCGACCCTTCCTATTGCAACCCCGCCCCATCTTCATGTCTCCTTGTTCAACTAACTCATATTCAGCACACCCCCGGACCAATTGCCACTATAGTGCAGACCCGGCTCTAGAGTCGGATGCCGGAGTAGATATTCATCCTGCTGCTCCTCGGTGAGAAGCTGATCATTACTCAAGCCAAAATCTTCCTTGAACACCTTTTCTGATTCGTTGAACACATTGAGCGCCTTCCAAAGAACACTGGCAGGTTCGTCGGTGGGGCGTATACCATTTGTTGGAAGCCAGAAACCAAAGTATGGTGGAGATTCCCCCGCGCATACCGACGGATCACGGTCGAATGAGATGACCCCCCTTTCTTTGCGAAGAGCAGCAAATTTGGTCTCGATAAGCTCGCCGATGATGCGGGTAAAAGCAATCGTCTCGAATAATCTTTCCACATCTACGACACTTCTGACAATCATGATTGCCAGCCAACGAACGGGCGCCATAAACAGATCGGCGTATTCTTGAGAGAGTTCCTTTTCATCAATGGTGGCCGGTCCTTCGAAGCATTCCAAGATTTCCATAATAGTTTCCATAGAGGGTGGGCCGTAGCCCATGTCAATCGGATCTGCCAACCCGATCTCCATATCAAGAAACTCGCGCTCACACAGAATCAGAAAGAGATCAAACACAGCCGACTGCAGTCTGCCCCTATAGTATAGACACTCCAACAAACGGGGATAGTTGGGGCGATTCAATTTGCTCCGATTCTCCGAGAATGCCTCCATAGAGGTGATAGGCGCTGTCGAAATCTCACGCGGCGGCGGCAGAATTGACTGCCTGCTTTGCCTTTTGGATCAAAGCAGACGACGGGGCGGTAAATCTACCTCGTATCTGATTGAGCAGTGTCAGATCAAGTGAAGGCCATTCAGATCTTCGGCGGCGATGAGCTGCTTCGCAGTTATATAGTACGTCAACATTATCACGAAGAATCAACTCTTCCACAAGGGCTAAGGCTGTATCTGTTTTGGAACTCAGGTATGTTGTGTAGGTGGTGGGTTTCGCCCCTGAACCCGGAGTCACTTTTCTCAAGGCATCCTCCATGAAGCTATCATGTGTTTCAACAATAAGAGGCGATGGAGGAACTTGGTCCACTCCAGGCAATTTGATCTTTGCGAGCGACTGGATAAATGGTTGCGAAAAATGAGAATTCCTGATGCGGTTACTCACAGACCTCGAAGCTGTGTAATGGCGCTCCCCTGGGCCGCAGCTAGCGACGATGTACCGCTCACGTTGGTTTGTGGCAGCAACCGCCTCCACGAATGTTCCCGGATAACAATGGGTCCCCACCGTGTTTAGCTGGACCCCTCGGGGGAATAACTCGAGAGCCTGCGTAAGAACGGCGGGGGATATTTTTTTCGTGCCTAAAGCTAGATTACCGCTAGGGTCTCCGTGGCACTGAAAAAAAATTAACTGTGTCACCAGGTTTAACTGTGGATGTCTTCTCCTGGATCCAAGTGATCATTTTCGGAACTATTGAAATGGTCAGCCAGTGGAAAGCAAGACAGAAAGGTCCCTTGGGGATCAGGCTGCAGTCTTCTCATAGTCATGCTGATGCCCATAAAATCAGAAAACATCGCGGCATCTGGCCTAGATTTGTAATCCGTAGCACCGCACACAACCAAGGTATGCATTATCCCTTCAAGTTATAGGAAACGGTATTAGTTACTCTATTCCATGTACTAGGATTGTCAATATTCTCAAAACTTTACCTAGGTCTTATGGTGGAGGTTGTGAGACCACAGTCCCGCTGTTGCTGGTCTTTTATAAGTAAAGCATTGTAGTGAAAAAGACACTTTGTTTTAGCTTCCATTAGCTCGCGGGTGCCTGCAGGATGGACCCACGGCATGCCATGGATCTCCGCAACTTAGTTAGCCGTAGGGCTCCGAAGCCGAAAAGCTCCATGAAAAAAGTAGTTTATTATATTTAAATGATCTCCATCTTGAAAGAGATCAACAAATAAATGGTAACACCAGGCTAAATGCCAGTATTGAGTCCTTGGACTTATTTTGCAGATTCCGTGCAGGCGGCTAGCAGTGTACAGTCACGTACTATCCATGCATCGCTGGTCCCGCGCGGAAGACCGTCTTCCTATATAGCTATAAAGATATTGAATACCGCTGATTATATTCTGCGCCTGAAGTAGAGGCATTGCACTAGTTGTAGATAGTTGAGTGATAACCAAAACTCGTGTGATAAGTTGATCCAGTTGAGCAGCAGTAATAAAAGGCCTAGTTCTGTCCTATCGCCACGGAGCCATCGTTCACGGATTCGGACTCATCGTCGCCATCACCATAACTATCGACTATGAGGTTATCTGCCGGATTATAGTAATGTCCCCAGATATCAGGGTCGTCGAGGTCATCTATGCCGCGTTCATCGGTATCGTTGTATTCGGGACCTTCAACTTCAGCTTCCCCGCTGAGAGCAATCAACCGATGAATAATCCATTGCATCTCAAGCAGATCCCAACTAGGAAGAGGTTTATTATCAGGGTCATCCGTGCGCAGGGTGATCTTGTCGCCTGAGCGAATCATCATACCCGTCTCACTATTTAACAAGCGAACGTCTTCATCCGGGAAATCAAGATCAAATCGTAATAGTGGAGGCTCAATAAGAGACACAGATTCATTTCTTCTCTGTGGGCGGAGCCAGAAAAACTGGAGTACCATGCTTTTCTTATCATTGGCGATATACAAAGGCTTTAGAGCAAACAATGCCTTGTTCCAATAGGCATGGGCAGAAGGCGCCAGCGAGATCATATTTTGGCAGACATTGGCTTGTTTTTTTTCGGACAAAGCCATTTTCCATTTGGAACCGTCTTGCGGGAATAACCGAGCGACCTTCCAGAATAACGTAAAGGGAGACGAAAACACCATGGATGGGGGACAGATATAAGCCAATTCCTCGACTTGATCAGCGAACTTAAGGACACAGCGGTTTTGGTCCCTTAAAGTACACTAAAAGACCGATGTTAGCATGGATATGTGTGAGAGTAATTGGGACCTACCAGGTACTCCTGGTTTGACCGTGCAGATTGGTCTAGTGACAAAGATGACATTGCTGGCATCAAGCATGATGTAGTCTCCGCTTGTTGATCAGCAGTAATTGTAGGTGATATATTCCCAAGCTGGTTGTCTAAAGCAGTGGGATCATCCTTTAGTGGTTCCTCGTGCAGCTGCTCGGGAGTAGATATTTCAGACGACGAGTAAAGCTGGCGTGTAGTCCCTGCGTCATCTGATTAGATCATATAATTCATAGGGGATCTCGCAACTTGAAATTCGAGGATGTTTAGAGGAGTTCCAGGCTTACAGGAATTGATTACATGACGGCGAAGTGACCCCTGTCGAAAAGATGAACCGACCAAATACCGAGTTATTTTTGATAAATGAAGCATATCATCTCGGAGCTCTCGGAGAAATTCAAGGTCACTAAGCCACAGACATGCCCACCATTCCGGTGGGAGATGGCAAGACCCGGTAGCAGTGTCGTTTGCAAGTAGACCCTTAAGTGTGTTGATCAACGCACGGCGCTCCGGGTCCCAAAACTCAGCATTGAGGATTTTATGAGCATCGTTTTGAAAAAAAGACATGGCGATAGATAAGTGCGTTTCTCTACTTGGTTTGGTATTGAATATGGCGATGAAGGGACAGTTCTAGCTGTGGGAACGAATTCAGAGTCAATAAAACCCGATTCACCAGCTTTCTCTTCACGACAACATCAGGGATTGAGCTCAGTAAAGAAAAGTGAAAGAGAAAAGAGAAAAGAAGAAAGAAGAATAAATGAATGACCTAAGGTGGAACGTCATTAGTTCTAGTTCTGGTTTGACTTCAATGATTCATGAATTCCAGTGATTCGACAAGTCTACTTTCATAGATAGTAGTCCGTAGAATCACATACACCCTGCTGCTTCAATGACTGAGAAATGATTGAGAGATCAAAGCCGAATACTTACATACCGTTATCCCCATCCCCAGCTCAGATTCAAGCCCCATTCTGCCCAATCTCGCTCTAACTTTCGCCTGCATAATATCATTTTTGCGATGGGCACTTACGCGCATAGCTTACATGCCTAACAACGCTGCAAATGGGCAGACTAGCCCGTGGCTTGCTTGGAGATCCGGGCATTCCCGCCCGACACATCTAGAATAAAAAAGGTTCAACGGATGAATCTTATTCGCCAAGAAGTTAGTTTCAATCACTCGCAGCGCCCTATCGCAGTTGAATGGAATACGAGGCCGTCATGTCTTGTGATACCGGGGTTCTAGGAGAGTTCGATTGTGAAGCGTGGTAAGTTTGGACAGGTAGAGAGATTGATAGGGGTCCATCATCTAATGCTTTTTTGATAGGCAGCGGGTAGGTACATGTAAATGTACTTGTACCAAGGTAGTCAGCAGGAATGAAAGCCGAGATGGATTAGCAGATGGTGTCTTTTTAACTTTTAAATCATCTTATCCGAAATTCTCCCACCTCGGGAGGTTGAGCGTCGGAATCTCCAAGATTTAACTTGTTGGTTAGTTGGGCGATCAATCCATGCGTACTGGACTGGCGGATTTGTAGACACGGGGAATCCGTGAGATGGTGCGTGCGTATCAGGCGAAGAAATCGCGAGGCGATCCATGGATGGTACATTACTTCAGTGGAAGCGTGAGGAGAGGACACGGATGGGGGCTTTTTTATTATTGCTATTGATTTTAGTAGATATTATTACTTTTGTTATGGAAGTCGATATGGGGGATCTTAGAAAAAGGAGAGGAGGAATTTTCTCAGACAAAATATCACACTTAGGGTCCTGTGCCTGTTGCGTACAGTTTGTCTTGTGTGGCAAATATAAAATAGATTCAATTAAAAAGTAACTTCCTTTCCTTCTTCAGTTCGTGAAAGCTGAGAGATTCATTATTATTCCATATTCACTGAGCAATGTCTGAACACTTCACCATTGCATTCAACTGCAACTGCACTTCTCACAGCCTGGCGGCCATAGAAAGGTTCAATCGACTAAACCACTAAACTTCAAGTCACTCGTTGGAAATTTCAGCACTTTAAGGCTTCACTCGCAAGATGGGTCGGCTAGTTGGACCTTGCTTGGAAATCCTCAAGTCTTCCTTCTGATGAACTTCATCATCAGTGTCTTGGAAGGTCGAACTTCGAATTTAGTCACCCGGTTCATAGTCCCGATAATGGATCTCGGCCGCATAGCGCCACAGGGTGCTGAAAACCCTCCGACAAATATCATAGATCCGAGCAATGGCCCTGATGCCGAGTTTATGGATCCCCTTCGGCAAACGCTGATTGACTGCTATTGCAATGTGCTTGGTTATGGAAATGGACCTTTGCAGGTATCTTCCGAGCACTGGGCCCTCTTCTGGCTCAGCGACACTGAGAATCTTGAATCTCTGGTGGCTGAAGCGAGGGTTTCAACAATAACACGTGTGACGATGAAAGGCTGGCTGGGAAACGGGGATCAAGTCCGCAACGCAATCATCAAACCATGTATGCTTTGGCTCAACCCCTTCACGAGAGATGTATGTACTAGAAACTAACATCTTATGGCCTAGGGAACCAAACCCGCCGATGCAGTAGCACCTGCACAACGATTTCTCCTATCCAAAGTCCTGCTAACTCCCCTTCTTCACGAGCCAGTTCTTCTCGTTCAAGGCAGGAAAGAAACTTGGTAGGCCCCAGTTACCTAGTACTGGTCTACACCAACTAATCCCTGTCTTATTATAGTGCTCAGAGAGAGACAAGGACCGCTGTGTTTTTACTCATGCTGGTCAAATTGTCCACATAGCCCATATATGTCCGTTTTCGATAAGCTCTTTGCTGGACAATGGAAGCAACTTCTGGGCACTATTGGGCATTTTCTGGAGAGAGGAACGGATAGACAGATGGAAACGCGCCATTTTCACAAGAAAATGCACTGAAGTCTGTCAAAATCTGGTCAGCCTAAGTCCCTCTGCCCATGCGTACTGGGATGCAAACCTATTTGCTCTGAAGCCATTGAAAGTCTCTAGTGATAAGAAAAGCTTGACAGTTCAGCTATTTTGGCTTCATCCTCATAGCAGAATGAAGTTGATGCCCTTGGAAATGCGCCCATTTCTACCCAGCCAGCTTGAAGGTTCTGTCAACAATGTAAAATTGTTCAACTGCGTTACTCATGAAATCATTCAGTCAGGTCATAGGATTACGATCTGCACTGATGACCCTGATAAGAGACCCCTTCCTAGCTACGACTTACTAGAGATGCAGTGGTATCTCCATCGCGTCTCGGCCCTCGCGGGAGCTAGCGAGGTCTTCGGATTCCATGAAAACGCGGATGAAGACGATGATGGTGTGGTATACTCAGACTAAAGTCTGATGACGTAGATGCCATCAGCGATATTTGAGTGGACATGTCGGAGAACGTAGTTTTTACAACGGAATAACGCAGCGTACACACACCTCATCCTATGCATCCATGGATCCTCTCCGGATAAAGTCTGGACTGGATTCTTTCATCTTCCCAACATGCCTTTCCTCTGCCTTTCTTCCCTGTTGTTCTTGTATTACTATAGACCATGTGGATAGTGGTTAGCTTGAATTTTCGGTCGTCCAACACTGTTGGCAGATTTATGTTATTAGCGTAGCAGCCAACGGATGATTTCGTTAACTAATGGCCATACCCCTTATACGGGTTAGTCGAGCCCCTGGCATGAACCAATATGATGATTCGCTTCGTTCGGATTGCATGTAGTCAAGAAACATGCACATGTATTCTATTTGCGACAGAATCTTGAGACTTCGGAGACAACAAAACGTACTAGTACTGTCTACCAGTTTTCCAACACTATAGCTCTATGAGTTTCAATGGGAGACCTGAAAGATTCGGCATTTTCCGTAGCTTTTTTCTATGTCCCTAGTACCCTTGAGATTTCCCATCATCCCCATATATAGAAATCACCGCGTTTCTACAGCACAAAGAAACCGTCGATGACGGGGCGGTCCAAAACTTGTAGGAAGCGAGGCAGTAGGAAATTAAAGCCGTGGTGCCTCATGGCTTAATATGAGTGTATGCTTAAATATGGAGACGGATCCGAGTTCGAGTTGAGCAGCACAGTGTCCTCAGGTTACAGAGTATGATTGAGTCTCGGCAGAAACCACTGTACCTACCGATGGCAAATGTTGCGGGGAAGCTGGTGTTTTGACGGGTGTGTAGCGCAAACTTCGGCTATGGGCGTGGTATAGGCAGAAGATTTCCTTTTCTTTCTCTTCTTGTAAAAGCATTATGTTAGAAATGCCCATGTCAAACGTGTAATTTCAAGCCGTAAAAGGCCAAGAGGCAAATTTCCTGATCGTGGTGATTTGACCACCGTTCTTCGATGGGAATGGGGGAATGAAGAAAGTCTAGGACAATGATAAGAATGGGCAACCTGGAAGCTGCGCAATGTTCTAGATGTTGGTTATAAAGCCAAGCCTGAACGAGATATCATCAATAGAATGAGAAAATAGTATGGGTTGTGAGAGGTAAAAGGTTTGAAGACGAGGTTTCGTGACAGAACCATGCAAAAGAAAGGGGTATATACAAGCTAGCCACTGGGTGACCCAAAAACATAAGATACCCAAAAAAGTAAAAGGACCATCCAAGAAAGAAATTAAACGCTGGAACAATTATCATCACTGTCAGCAGTCCGTTGATCACGACATTAGATATACGGAAAAAGAAAAGAACCCCGGAAAACAAGCTCAAGAAATATAATTCAGCAGCTCTTTTCCCTCGAGAACACTTATAACATCACCAGTTACCGCATCCGTCACGGCAACCACAGGCCTCATGGTGCTTCGGGTACCAGCCCGGGTAGTGCTATGTCCATGGTCGTCTTCATTAGTCTCCGTAGACATTCTCTTCACGTCACTGACCGTGCTGTATTTTGGCACCTGGAACCAGTCCTTTCGATGAACAATTACGCCGGCGGCATTTGGGAGATCTTTTAATTTGATATCCACATCCGCCTCCTCTGCGAGCGCGCGGACCTGTGAAGGCGGAATGATTGCTGTTGGTGATAGTGAAACCCAGGGCTCAGCGCTTGGAGAGCGGATCGCCGCTCTTAAAACGTCTATGATCTTAATTTCGGCAGGGTCCTGGGAAGAATGTGTCGGTAAACAAGGTATTAGGTCAAACGGCGTGCCAATATCAGATACGTAAGGACCATCATTAGGCGGAATAGCGGGGACCATCTGGCTACCCCGCTCAGCCAGTAGGTCATCGGAGAATAATGAACTTCCAGGGGTTGATCCCGAGGCTGGCTCTGAAACTGGGGTCATGGAAGCACGGGACGCAGCACCAATTGCTCCTCCAGGGTGGAAACCTCTGAAGACTTCTGCCGGACCTTTTCCTGGCAACGTATGTAGCTTCCTAGAAACCGCTAGAGCCAATGCATCCCCGAGAGCCAGAGCTACCGTTGTAGAGGTCATTGGCGCGGGTAACCCGAAAGATATTTCTTCGTGCTCGTGAACTGGAGCCGCAAGGAGAATCGAGTCGGTACAATTTGAGGAAGTCAAAAGCGGGCACAACGATGGTTGCATATGAGCGGTGATGGCAATTAAAGTCACTGTTGCTGGGAGATGTGGTAGAAGACGAAGGAGTTCTGGCGTTTTCCCCGAAAATGTTATTAGAAGTACTGTGTCATTCTAAGAGAGTTTTACGATTAGACGCCATCCCAATACATGTTGGAGTTTCACAAAGAAAGGGGAAGTTACCGGCTTGACCATGCCAAGGTCTCCATGAAGCGCCTCCGTCGGATGCAAAAACGTGCTCTGAACCCCCAAACTGTTCATAGTAGCCACAACTTTCTCTCCAATCTTGCCACTTTTTCCAACGCCAGAGATAACGAGCTTCCCTCCGGAGCTCACTGTGCTGGCTACCGTCGTGACAGCGCGCTCCATATTATCCCTAGCAAGTTTGTCCGTCAAATATATCCTCTCCAGATGCGCCAGGCCCGCCCTTTCCGTTGATATGACGTGGATTGCTGTGGAAATCGACGCAGACAAGGCATTTACTGGAGACCCCGACGGGCCATCAGGATCCGGTGGTGTCATTGGTAACGCGGGAGCAATATCGCCAAGTTTAGGTATCTGGGCACGAATCGGAGGTGAAGGAGACGAAGTGAGGCGCCTCCTTTTCCGCGAAAGTATGGAGGATGACATTGTAAAACTTTCCGTAAATCACGACGGAACAAGCCCGAGAAGAGCGAATGCTGCCAACTTTTATAAGAATGGGGTAGTAAGGGGCTATATAATAGATAAAACACCGTGCCAAAGTTCGAGGGTGAGGCAAAATCAAAGAAGAGGAGTAGCCTGGCCGAAGCCGGGCTTCTCTTATGGTCTCATCCTTCAATATATAATGACAAAAGTGTTTAGTTCAATGAAAGGACAGGAATCCCCAGAAACCCAACAGACGGTTTGAGTATAGGGCAATGAGGAAGGCGACGGAGGGGTATTAGATGGCCGGCGGGAGCAATGGTATCAACTCGGTGGTATTAAGACGAAAAGAGCACGAAAAGCTGCTGCAAAATCTGGAGTGAAAGCAGCATATCAAATTCAACAGCAATCTGGCAACGACAGGAAACGAATGATGCTTTATCGGGAAACCTTGAAGAAAAGAAACAGAGGTAAAAATCGAGATACCTTTTGTGATGGACGGAGATAAGATCGCTTAGTCATCGGCGGGGTGATTCGACCTCGGAAGTCTTCTATTCCGGGCGAACAGATGAGTGTGAAAGTGGATGATGATGATGATAAGAAATTGATATATAGGACATGGACTGGCTGGATATTTCCATGGTTGTTATAAATACTCTACGGGCCATGCTGGGGATTGAAGTTGATGTATGATTCCACATCATTCTCAAAGATGGCTTCGGCAATGCATAACCCCTCCCCCCTGGCAGCCAATGCTTGGGTTTCGGTCAATTGATTGACGGAGAGAAATGTAGCGTGTATTTGTAAAGCACACATTGCATATCCCGAGTGATACCGGGGACGATGTGGAATATTTCTGTTGTGAACAAGAAAAGGTATTCCTCCTTTTTCTAGTTTCCGAAAGCTTGTCATATTCGAAGCCTCGCACGTCATTATTGAGATATCGGCTGCATGACGATTTACCAGCCAAATTCTTGGCATCGCTGGATGTGAATTACTAATGCAATTCCGCGAAAATTCCGCTCTGTAGCTTGATTTGGTAGAGAAGACATTAATAAGATGCATTCCCGAGATATATGAGTGTAGTAATACAGCGCGCCATAAAGTACAGGAAAAGAAAATAATATGCCGCGACCAAATCTTGCATGAGAAAAGAGGTCACCTGCCCGCGGAGGCCTGTTGCTTAATAGTTCGAAAGAGCGTTTCGGCGAGTATAATGTGCGCCCGTTCCTTGGAGCTGCCGTTCTAGGTATTTATTTCGATCTTGTTAACGGTTTGACGCCTTTATGTATTGCAGCAATTCCCATCGTGAGGTTCTCATAGCCACGCCCAGGAGTCATAAAGCCAGCCTTCTGGATCATCCCGCGAAACTCTTCTTGACTCGGGAATCTCTCAATGCTTTCTACCAAATACTGGTAGCTCGCCCGATCACCAGCAACCAAGTGCCCAATTAGAGGAATCGCACTGAAACTCCACTGCTTGTATACTCCATCGAATAGCCCATTGGTGACCTTGCTAAACTCAAGACAAGCGAAGACACCGCCGGGCTTCAAGACGCGGAAGGCTTCATTCAATGCGGCTTGCTTATCGGTGAAATTGCGGATGCCGAATGCGACGGTATATAGATCAAGCGAATTATCCGGAATCGTAGGTATGGACTCTGCATTGGCCTCCATGAACGAGAGTCTCTCCGTGTTGTAGTATGGCGTCTCAAGACTCCGCTTCTTTCCTTCTGCGAGCATGTCAGGGTTGATATCTGCTATAGTCACGCGCGTATTGTGGTCGTTATTGATATTCGTAGCATGATCGAGCATCCGAAACGCAATGTCTCCTGTCCCTCCAGCGACGTCAAGAATATTCCAACCTTGCTTTGCATCCGGGTTACTGCTTGGATATCGTGAACCAGGATTCAGTTTTCGGACAAAATGGTCTTTCCAAAGGCGATGAATCCCTAGGGACATAAAATCGTTCATTGTGTCGTATGAGTTAGCTACAGAGCTAAAGACAGCTCCCACTGTGATGAGTTAGCTTCGGGTGAATTCCCAAGGGAAAATGGAATGGTGTATAAAATATACCTCTAGCTGCCTTCTCAGCTTCTGCAACCGTCTCGAATCCGAAATGAGTCGTCCGTCCATTCTGGTCTGGCTTGGATGTCTCTGGTCTCCGCGCCTGGATCGAGCAGGAAAAACAGCGATACGAAACTTGGGGATTGAATGTTCTGCGCTTTGCGCTGTAATGTAGACTCCGCCAGGCAGTTCGGGATGACATGATGAGTGACTTTCAAATTATGAAAGCCCGCGCCAATTGCTTTTATTTGTCGTGGATCGTACAGTCGGGACAGAGCTTGTCTTCTTCTTCACGTATCGAGGTTTGCGGTGGCGGATTAAGTTGTTTCCGACCGGGAAATGCCAAGACAAGACATCGCTTTACTCCAAGATGAATATCAAAATATTAAAATATCAAAATACAAATTCACTATCTCGAGATGTCGAATTTTTGGGTTTATCACTTCTATAACTATAACTTATGAAGAAAAACATAGTCCCGAAAGCCGCTGTCTTCCATATCCCTGTCCACCAGTACCATACCAGGGGCTTCGGTCATCCTTCTGAATCATCTACCTCTATCAAGAATCTTAATTAATTATTCTCTAGCAAGTTGCTGCAATGCATAGACAGTTGGTCTAGTATATAAACTAGAATTTTCTTTGTGGGAAATCTCAAGGCGAGAATTGAGCCTCTCGCAATCTGAAGCAAGGAACATGAAGTTTGTCATCCCAACCCCTGCGACATGATGGCAAGCGTATCGTCACTTTTCTCTTGCAAGAAACTAAACTTCTGCCGAGGGTGCTTATGTCTCAGTCACTGGGCTCTGTGCGAAGAAGAAACTGCTTGGCCAACCTGATAGTAGCCTTCTGATTCCAAGTCTTTGGTTCGCCTCTCAAAACAAAAGCTGCCAGTCTGGGTCTATCATTCCGCAACAATGTGACGAAGGCCGCTTGTCAGTGAGCCCTTTCTCAAGCCTCCGTATCGTCTAGCATATAGAGCGGAATGTTGAGCAGTTTGGCACTCGGTAAGTATGCCTGGCGTTATATAGAATTGGTCCTTTTACGGGAAAGCAGGGGTTAACCCCCGGTTGCCACGAAATCTGCTCAAAGGCTTTATCTGTGTGGTTCATCCGAATGATGGGGCCGACTCAAAGTGTCTCTCAACTGGCGTCTAAATTTGATAATCCTCTGTTGTACATACTCTTCACCGCGACTTCCATCAAGTCCATAAAACGATCCTCTTCGATGAAGACGTCGTCTGAAGCCCAATCATCCTCCGTTCTATTCGTTGCGTACTTGGTGCCATGGCTGCTGAAGTACTTATGTCCCAACTGCTTAGCGAAATTGCGGAAACCTCTGTATTTGATATCTGGAGGAACTATCTCGGCAACCGTCGAGTCCTGTGGCAAAAATAGTCCATGTGTCATACCGGCGCCAGTTACCCCAACCAAGATATCCGTGCGACGAACAAGTCGAAGCTGTTCCTTAAATGGGATTGCAGCAAAATCAACCGATTTGATCTCTACTTCTGGAAACTTTGCCTTCAGTCGTGCGATGTATCTTTCCTGGCCAATTAATCTTCGTTTCTCCGTACGGTTAATAAACGTGAGCACCAACGGTGTATCTGCAGTACGACGATCATCTCGTATGCCATAAAAGTTAAGCACTCGCTTGACAAACGTTTGCAGGAGTTCTGCATGTTCACACGGCAGTGGCTCCCACTGGCTCAGCCAGAAGGGATTGGCAGCTCCTGGCATAGGGACAATGACATTGTCCAGGTTAACTTGATGTGTCGCTGATATGTCTTTCAGCCTGACCGCAGGCTGCTTCGCAAACATACTCCACAGGTCGAAATAAGGGCCATCTGGGAGGTCATCCAACACAACAATCTGAGTGTTGGAAAAATCCTCTGAGCTGAAAAAGGGAAGTTTCGTTGCTGGATTTGCGGCCATTCGCAGGACATCCATTGTCAGGGCCAGTGAAAAGATTTCCATTAGGCAATGGAAAAGGTTCGCACTACCCTCTCGTTTGAGGAGGATTGAAAAATTTCGTCGTCCATTTTCAACTCGAAGAGAAGGTTTTTCTTCCCGCCCAAGATGTACGAAGTGCTCAAATATGTAGTGCGGCCCGGTCTCGTACCAGTACTCGGGAAACCGTTGAAAGCGCGGTATCCTCTGAGCTATCTCTGCCTTATTGAGTCTCCTCAGGTCACAGTCGAAAGCAAACTTCTTCGAGTCATTGTTAAAGGTTGCAGGCCCGGATATACAGAATGAGTCTCTTCGCCCGTATTTATTTATTGGACCATGAAAACAGGTCAAATCTGACGCAGAGCCGTCGTCGCAGTAACTTGTTTGGTTCGTTACGAGGTTCTGTAAGAAATGATGGCTGAACCGATCGGAGCAGAATGTATCTTCTTGTGCTGAGGGTGGCTGATAGTCATCGGGCAGGGGCAATGTTGTTGGCACAGCAACATCAACATGTATGGTGGACGGATCTTCTATGGGTCCTTTATGGCTATCGACAGGTAGGGGAGGTTCTTCCGGTGATGTAATGCCATCTCCGGGGGCAGAGCTTTGGATTTGTATTCGGTAATTATCGTTGGCTACGGGTGATGTTTTTGGCAGAGTATTGGCGTGCTTGGTGGAAGCGCCTTCAGCGTGTGGTTCGAAGAAAGGTTCAACGAGATAATCATCCTTTTGGGTATTCCCCGATGGACTGGGGTGAACAGTGGACGACGGCGGCGATAGCTCCAAGTAGAATAAAAAAACCACGAAAACAATAAGTGTCCCGGGTATTATATGGCGCTGCAACCGGAAGGGAGGTGCTGCATACATGCTGAATTTTGTTCTTTTTTATAAATGCCTGACTTGAAGTCCTAGGGATCGGCAGCTCATTTTATAGGATTGTTGATATAGTCCGATATGTGAACCATAACCAACACGACGAAAAGAAACATTTGAAGATCTCAGGATCTCAGGTGGCATATTAATAGACTCCAGGCGCAAAAAGCCTGCAAAACTGCACTATGTTCTCGGCATCGTTGGTGCCAATGAAGCCACGATGGTAAACTACATGTGTATAGCCACCGCCCTGGCAGCTCTGGCAGCGCTAATGGACTTTGTATGCATCATACTCCCGTTGCCAGCTGAAAACTATATTCCATGAAGGATTCAGAGGGGTAGGGTAGTTCTGGGGCTATATTGACGTTTACAGGGCTACCCTTCCTGCTTATTCATTTTTATGAAGACCACTCTTCAGCCACAAATATAGTAGTTGACTAAAGATAGCTAGGGTTGATGGGTCCATATCCTGTTCATTAGAAGAGGAGAGGTACGCTCTAAATAAGCAGGGGAGCATCTCCACGGATATCTGCCCTTGCGAAGCGTCAATGGCCCGAACTATCAAGAGGCTCCATTTTGTTCTACGAAATACGACCCTTGCTACCCCCGGCAATTCAAACTATATATCCAGGAATTTTGCCGGATTGGAGTCTCATAGTCGATATATTTGCGTAATTTGTTATATTCAATCCAATTATGTGTACGGTAAAACTAATATGTGCCTGAGATAATGATTTACCTGCTCCAATGATTCGCATGTTTGGATCAAACATAGAAACCAAGGGAAAATCGCTTCCCATACCAGAATTTCGGCATCTATACGGCTTATTTACCGTTTAGCACCTTATCAATTCGCCGCATAGCTTCCATAACCTTCTCATCCTGTAATCTCTTACCCACGATCTGAACAGAGACAGGTAGGCCAGTATATAGTCCCTTATTCTCGCTATCTGCATATGTTTTAAAAGCCGTTCGGTTAGTAACCATCCAATCTGTCATATATTTCCAGACTCCTAGCAAAGAAGAGATACTACTTACAGAGGCCGTAGTTTTCCTTGTCGAGCTCATTAACAGGAACGTATTTATCCGGGTATTTGTCAGTGCCTAGGATAGTACCAAAAGGGATTACGCCGCTGGGGTAGTCCAACAGATTCCATTGGGCACAATATCCCCACCAAGGTTTAACGTCGTGAGGAGCACCCTGACCTGGTGCAGAGGGACACAAGATCACATCGATGGCTTTGCCTGAGGCGGTTTTCTGGGCTGTGGAGTTCCAATGGGCTAGGTATTCACTTTTGTATTTATCACGGGCACAGTGAAGCTTTGGAGAAAAAAAAAAGCTTAATTAGTTCTTGACCCGGGAAATGAGTTTTAAACGTTTACGAATACTCCAAGCCAGACTCACCTGCCACAATTCGTGGATACTCCGCTCCCTGACCAAGGGGTCGTTGATTAAGCGCTTAGCGCTGGGGAACATGGGCTCGCCGCTAGCTGCGAGGGTATTCTTGATATCGAGCCCACCGTCTGGGAAGTAAAGCGGGAGAAGAATATCGTCCCAGGCTCGTTTGTGATCGTACGGTCGAAATTCGATGACTGTGAAAAATATCGTTATTGATCCATCTTCGGAAACATGCTTGGGCCTGGTGTACAGATGGGCAACATGATGAGCAAGGTTTCCTACCTTCATGACCCGCCTGCTTCAACTTTTCCACAGCCTCTGAAATACATCTCGTTATATAAGGATGGGGCAAAACAACTTCATCCCAGCCCATCACGCCAATGCGCAACTTATCATCGACTCCCAAGCCGCTAGTTTTCCATGGGACTTCAAGGACAGGCTCTCGCAACCAGGGCTCAGCGTCCGAGATGACTTGGAAGAATAATTCCAGATCTTCCATACTATGGCATATCGGTCCCGCAACAGGGGCAATGGAATCATTGCCCGACATGGTGCATTCCGAACCACCCGTGGGTACACGACCAATGGACGGTTTAAAACCATATATGCCGTTGAACGCGGCAGGAATTCGAATTGATCCACCTAGTTATAGTAAGAAGAAGACTTGGGAAATTTTTATCGCCAATGATTCTAGGACGTATATACGTAGATAACTTACCTACATCAGACCCAACACCCATAGCAGAACCGCGCATGGCAAGCAAGGCTCCCTCGCCACCGCTTGAGCCCCCAGCGGTGATGCGGGTGTTTCGAGGGTTCAATGTCCGCCCGTATATGTTTGAGACAGTTTCTACTACCATCATACACTGCGGGTTGTTTGTTTTGCAATACAGCACAGCGCCAGCATTGCGTAGGATTTCCGCGATATGACCATCCTCATCCTTTGGTGGAAATTTGGCATACGAGATGTAGCCCGAAGTGGTGAGAGCACCTTTTACATTGAAGTGATCCTTTATTGAAACCGGTACACCGTGCAAACGGCCAACCGGCTTTCCCGTTTCCTGATAATGGCGGTCAAGGGCTTTTGCTTGCTCAATGCCGTCTACAAAGAATATTTCGGTCAAGCAATTGACAAGTTGATGAGCTATGGCAGCTCGATGACAGAATGCAGTTGCAACCTCTTCAGCCGATGCTTGGCGGGATATAGTTTTCTCTGCAAGTTCAGAGGCAGTTAGAGCTGTCAATTCAAGCTCCCATGGAGAGAGGAATTTCTGAGCAACCGCTGTCACGTCCTGTGGTGCAGAGTCAAGTATCTCCTTCGGTAACAGCCATTCCGCAGGTATTGCAGCGGCTCTTCTGGCTTGCGCTTTCTAAGGGGCAGCTTAGCTTTGAATTTCGTGTTGTACTGTGGATATCTTTGAAGCTTACCTGCGCAACTTGCTGCCAGGGCTCGGTTGGAGCGTCGGTCATTATGGTTAGAGAGCGGTATTAGCTGAGTGGACTGGTAGCTCGAACAGTAGAAGTATTCGATTCAAGGCTAATAAATTCGAAAGACGATGGGTCGTTGCCCGCCCACGCTCTTCGTAATCTGCTATAATGAAGAATGATATAAACTTGAAGGTCGAAGCAGCGAGGAGAATGGTGACGCCGTCCCGCTGCGTGATTAATCAGTGACGGGGTAGCAGCCACCTGCATGATGGAATCTCGTCCCACCTGCCCCGCATTGCATTCTTAATAGCCATTGTGTGGAGAGAGAGGGAGAGAGAGGGCTTATTCAAGTGTTGAAATAATCAGGATAATTCGTGTCACATACTAACCTGTCTCAGACGGGTGTTTATTTGGGTTTTCCCGCCGCTGACGACGAGTAAGGATATTTATATGCGCGGTGCCAGCTTCTGAGAAAATGTGCAAGAATACAAATAGCAACCCAGCCTGTCTACTACAATTCTCCTGCGCCGATAATTTGAAGTGATCTCCCGTAGCGCCGAACCTTGGAACCTTGGGTGCTAGTTTCAGGGTACGGCGGACGGTTAGTGGACTCGGCACAAAAATAAATGGAAAATCATCTTCACCTCAACCCTTCCACTTGTAAACTATATATATTGCCTATTACTAGTCAATAGATTTTATATCAAAGATATTAGTATTTCTAGTATGCAGGGAAGTCTTCTTTACAAAGATATTATAAAGACTGATGAGAAAATGAGCAGAGATAAATCTTTTTTATAGAGTATGAATAGTAGCTTCTATGTATTGTACTGTAGTAGTGTTGCTGATTTGACTTATTATTAAAACATGTCTGCACTTATAGGCAGCTTCAGG
Organism: Helicocarpus griseus UAMH5409; assembly: GCA_002573585.1. Lineage (NCBI taxonomy): Eukaryota > Fungi > Ascomycota > Eurotiomycetes > Onygenales > Ajellomycetaceae > Helicocarpus > Helicocarpus griseus. The sequence continues at coordinate 309 of PDNB01000106.1, read as the reverse complement.
GGGTTCAGAGTCTTAACTAAATCTAGTTAAGTCAGTTAAGCATGCTAGGTGCTGCAGATGTGCTCAGCAGGCCTAACTATCTAAGTATCTAGTTAAACTCATCAATCTGTCATTGCAGATTTTTAGTTAACGATCAAGTCTGTTGACTTGTGAAAAAAAAAAAAAAAAAAAAAAAAAAAAAAAAAAAAAAAAAAAAAAAAAAAAATCGATGAAGGCATGTACATGTACATGTACATGATTGATTTTTTTTTTTTACTCATTTTCTCATCAGTCTCTATAATATCTTTCTAAATAAGACTTCTCTGCTCA